>JBCAUG010031709.1:0-10232 GCA_038406175.1 Haplosyllis leylae
AGCCTCTGCAAGAGGCCGCCGCTCCCCAACCCGGGCTGGCATGCAAAAGGAGGGGCCGCCTTTTCAGCGGCACCACAAATGTACAAAAAGGTCACAGAGGAATAAAAAGCAGAATAAAAACCAGCAGAATAAAAAATGGTGGGGACCCTCATACCTCAGACATCAGGTGTTGGAGACCCTCAAAGTGTAAGTGCGAAAAGGTCATGGTGAAATTTTTATTCCACCATGACCTTTTTGCACAAGTTTACACTTCAGGTCCCTACCACTTTTTATTCCATTGATTTTTATTCCACTTTTTATACTGCTGTGACCTTTTTGCACTTGCACTGTGGTGCTCCCCCACCAATTCTTTGCAACGTTGTGAAATTGTTTAAAACTTTTTTCATGAAATTGTTCACAACTTTGTTTGTGAAATAGTTTGCAACTTTGTTCATGAAATTGTTCACAACTGTTTTGTGAAATAGTTCACAACTTTGTTTGCAAAATTGTTTGTAACTTTGTGAAATGGTTCACAACTTTCTTTGCAAAACTGTTCAATGTTTCTTAATAAAATGTTGATCTGGATCTATATGTAGCTTAGATCTAGACCTATTTATGACTGAGATCTAGATCTAGATCTAATTAAGGCTTAGTCCTAGATCTAAATACAGCCTAGATCTAGATCTAATTGCAGCAAACATCTAATTCTAATTGTGGCTTAAATCTAGATCTACATGCAGCCTAGATCTAGATCTAATTTTGGCTTAAATCTAGATCTAAATACATCCTAGATCTAGATTTAATTGTGGTGTAGTTCTAGATAGAGATCTAATTGTGGCTTAAGTCTTGGTCTGATTGTGGCTCAGATCAAGATCTAAATGTTGCTTAGATCTTGATTTAATTGTGGCTTTAACTTGGATCTAATTGTGACTTAGATCTAGATCTAAATGCAGTTTAAATCTAGATCTAATTACAGCTTAGATATAGATCTAATGCAGCTTAAATCTCATTCTAAATGCACCTTAGATCTAGATCTAAATGTAGGTTATATCTAGGTCAAATTTTGGCTTAAATCTAGATCTATGCTGTGTTTAGACCTAGATCTAATTGTTGCTCAATGCACACATACCTGAATCTCACATTGAAGTGCCACACCCATTTCTGGCCAAATTGAAGCATACAAAAAGAAAAATATAGCTGTGTGGGACTTTATTGCTCACAAAAAAGTCTTGATTTAATGAATGACTATTGCATGAAGGGTTAATATTGACCATGGATACCTCTCATTGTCCATCCTAAATTCTTTACTTAATCTTAACCACGATTGCCTCTAACGAATATTGTCTGCTTTTCAGTTAAATGAGTAAGTTATGTGTATTTCCTTGCCTTTTCATGTCTCCAGTTGTCATCTTGATAGCCCTTTGCAACAATCTGAGTTTTGTGATAAAGTAGGCCTATTTCACAATGCAGAAGATCTACTTGGTTTGAATTAAGAATTTGGTATTAGGTCAGGGAAACTAGAACACAGTGATCCAGCATGTGTAATTTTTACGTGGATTTCTCTTATAGTATCTGTCACTTTCTAATTCTAATCTATTCAAGAAGTTGTATGGCACACGTGGGATTGAGCTTGATACAGAAAATAAATTATTGTGGGAATAGTTCTATAAAATGATCAGTCAGAGCAACAGGAAAACAAAAGTGCGAGTGACATGTGAAGGCGGGAAAAATTTTCAATTGGTCAGTGGCATTTCCTCCAAACGGTGAATTCAGAATTCCGAGAATCTGATAAATCACTGAAGCATGAATTGGGATCAACCCTACGTGCTACCCGTGTCCTGTTGGTTATTTAGTAGCATCTTGATCTCTTGCACAAAGGTTGTAAGTCAGAATAATCATGCTTGGTTCCTTTAACACAAGAAATTCTCATTTGTGTGGAACTTTGAAACAAAATGCCTGACGATACCTCAACAGATCACTTCAAACATGTTATTTTATGATACCCAGATATTATCTCAAAACATAATACCCAAGAAATTAAATATACTTTAATCAAATTTTAAAAAAATACACATGCCATGAAACTAGCATTTTCATATGACGTAAAGTTCAAGTTCACACGCAAAACAGCAATAGAATTAAATATTATTTCTTCGTGGAAGTTATAGTAGCTATTAGTTAAGTTCAAATTGTGGGAAACCCAAAAAAAACGACATGCTGGAAAATCTCAAATGTTGATTGGCAGATGCCAATTACTAATTTAGAATCTCGAAAGACGATTGGACCTTTATTTTACTCATTTTGACATTGACCAATAGAATCAGTGAATGTGTTATGTCCGAGAACTATAAATTGGTTCGGAGTTTTAAGTTCTTCATCAGTCG
The DNA here is from genome assembly GCA_038406175.1 of Haplosyllis leylae. NCBI lineage: Eukaryota > Metazoa > Annelida > Polychaeta > Phyllodocida > Syllidae > Haplosyllis > Haplosyllis leylae. The sequence continues at coordinate 2,364 of JBCAUG010031709.1, forward strand.
TTCCCAGGTTTTCTTCAGTTCAATTGAACTCTGGTGATCAACATTTGCAAGATTTAAGAACTTTGAAGCTTCAGAAATTGACATTTCAACCAGATTCAATTCAAAATGGCAACTGATCTTAAGCCAATTTTTGAAAGGACAGTAGACGATTTGAATGCAGCGCTAATGAAGGCTATTAGTAATGAAGAAAGTTACAAGATCCCACAATTAATAGCTGAAGGAGCTGATGTGAACGCCGTCGGAGGCAGTGGCATTACACCGTTGATGTGGGTAGTACGCAAAGGCCTCAGAAATATCACTGGGGTCTTGATTACCTTTGGCGCCGACGTGAACGCCCAGAACGCGCGGGGATCAACCGCACTGACTTTTGCAGCAATCGAGGAATATAGTTACAATTGTATAGAAATTCTCGTTCGAAATGGAGCAGACATAAATGCAGCCGATAAAACCGGATTCACACCTCTGATGTGGTCAGTCTTCCAAACGAACATCGAAGCTATGAAGATCTTAATAAGAGAAGGGGCTGACGTAAACGTCTCAGACAACAAAGGGCAGACACCTCTAATGTTCGCCGTCAAAAAAGGGCAGACACTTCTAATGTTCGCCGTCAAAAATGAGGAATGTGTGAATCTGTTGCTGACTGCAGGAGCAGATGTGAATGTCTCTGATAACCTGGGACTCACTCCTCTAATGTGGGCCGCTTCCAGCGGTAATGAAGAATGTGTGAATCTGTTGCTGAAAGCTGGAGCTGATGCGAACAAAAGAGACAACAAAGGTTTCACTGCTCTGAAGATGGCACAAGTCTCCGGATGTGATGATGAGTGCATCGCTTTGCTGCTTTTTGGCTCTTGCAAACACAAGAAGAAGTGTCCCAAAGATGATGGTGGTCGAAAGAAGAAGCCAAAATCAAATTGAACAATAGAATTCTGGCACATTTTGACGGTTCGACATTAACCAATATCTTTGAATTAATACTGCTTATCAGTTATGAGTAAATCAGCGAGTTAAAGATTAAATTTATGATTAGTTTATTTAGATGGAAGGCAGTGTTATTGAAAGTTACATGTTGTAAAACAATATAATGGAATATTTTGGCGGTGTTAGAAACACTATTAGAAGTTTGTGCAGAACATTTTCAATTTTAATGGGAATATTGAAAGTTTGTAAGAAATCAGAGACATTTATGTGACAAATACCCAATTAAAGAAATTTACCCGAATTTACTCATTGTACCCATTTTTCCATTTTGATCTGTCATTTACTTAATTTACTTGAAGCGAATATTCTGTTACTTTGTATACAATTCTTACATTCTAATATTTGACATTGTCCAATGTTTTCATTGGGGTTTTCCCTAAATGGAGCAGACTTTTAATTGAATTCAGCGAATTCAGAGAATCTAAGAAATCACTGAAGCATGAATCAGGTCTGTTACCTGTGTCTCTATGGCCTAGTGGTATCATCTCTGTCTCTTACACAAAGGAGATATTGGGTTCAAATACAGCAATCCTCTTTTTTTATTTTATTTTATTTTTTTTTTTGAATTCAGTGAAAACATTTAGGGAAAATTCCATTGAGTCTACGTGATTCTGACTGGGTGTCAAAATTTGAGCAGTTCGTCGAAAGGATGTCTCAATCTCTGTGAAAAAATATTTCCATAAATGTTGCTTGCTTGAGATACATTTCAGAATTTTAAAATAAAGCTTTCAAGTTTATATTTGAGTGCAGTTTGATTTCTACAGTACTTCGAAAAAGTTGTGTGTTTTATTGGTCGCATCTGGGAACATTTTAGAGGAGGCGCAAACATTCAAAGACGGGTGCAACATGTGATTTCCAAATTTTCTTTGGAAAACTGCTTTAAATCGAGAAAGTTTTGGCAGCTACTTGCAGTGGCGCCCACTCATCCCACGAAGACTGCCAAAAAGCAGCCATTTCAACAGCTTGGTTAATATGAAAGATTGATACATCAATAAGAAAAATACGTGATGCACGACTTTAAAATATTTGCAACAAAGTGAATATCCTGATTATGAAATCCAGAGGAAGAAATAACCGAACTGTTCACGATGAGATCAAATTTACATTTTAAGACTCAATTTACATCCAGGGGTTAAAATATTTCAGCAAAATAAAAGTTGCCTGCAGGTCAGTGTTGTGGATTCAATTCCCACTTGAGGCAACTTTTATTTTGCTGAAATATTTTTAACCTCTGAATGTAAATTCAGTCTTAAAATGTAAATTCAGGCTGACAACCAAATGTCAACAGTCAAGCAACAGGAAAACAGAAGTGCGAGTGATATGTGAATGAGTGAAAATTTTCAATTGGCATCTGATAAATCACTGAAGCAGGAATTGGGATCAAGGATCCCACGTGATAAACACATCTTGGTTGTTCAGTAGCTTCTTCATCTCTTACACAAAGGTTGTAAGTTAGAATAATAATGCTTATAGGTTCCTTTAACACAAGAAATTCTCATTTGTTTGGAACTTTGAAACAAAATACCTCAACAGATCACTTCAAACATGCTATTTTATTATATTACCCAGATATACTCTCAAAACATAACTTATTACACAAGAAATTAAATATATTTTTTCTTCAAATTTAAGTCATACACATGCCACGAAACTAACATTTTAATATAACGTAAATTTCAAGTTCACACACGGAAACAGCAATAAAATGAAAAATTATTTCTTCGTGGAATTTCCAGGACTCATCAATTTGAATTCAAATTGTGGGAAACAGAAAAAAACGTGCAAGGTTGATTGACATATACCAATTACTTATTTATAATTACGAAAGACGGTTGGGCTTTTATACTCGATTTGACATTGGCCAATAGAATCAGCGAATTTTTTGTGTCTGAGAACTATAAATTGGCCGGGCCTTTAAGTTGTTCGTCAGACGTTCCAGATTTTCATAAGCTTCGTTGAACTCTGTTGGTATTTTCAAGATTTAAAAACATTGAGCTTCAGAACTTGATTTTCCAACCAAATTAAGTTCAAAATGGCAACTGATCGCAGATCAATTATTGAAAGAAAGATAGAAGATCTGAATGCAGCGGTGATGAAGATCATTGATGAATCTGACGATTCAGGGACAGCCCTTGCACAGTTAATGGCTGAAGGTGTCACTATGAACTTCGCCGGGAGCAGTGGAATGACGCCGTTGATGTGGGCAGCACAAAAAGGCAAGAGTGCTTGTATCAACCAACTGATTACCACCGGAGCCTATGTGAACGCTAAAAACATGCAGGGATCGACCGCTCTGACATTTGCAGTCTTAGCCAACCGAATTCAATGCATTCGTCTTCTAATAGATGGTGGAGCTGACATTAACTTTGTCGACAAAACCGGTTTCACACCTCTGATGTGGTCGGTTTTCCAAAGCGACAACATTGTTATGGAGATCCTAATAAGAGCAGGGGCTGATGTGAACGTCTCAAATTCCAAGGGGCAGACACCACTGATGTTGACCGGCGACAATGAAGATTGTGTGAAAACGTTAATGATGGCTGGAGCCGATGTGAATGTCACAGATAACAAAGGGGAGACAGCTCTGATGTGGGCCGTCAAAAATGAAGAATGTGTGAACAACATTAACTCTGCAAAGATGTTAATGTTGGCTGGAGCACATGTGAATGTATCAGATGATAAAGGAGTGACGCCTCTGATGTTGGCAGGCGACTACGGAAACAGAGAATTAGTGAATGAGTTATTGAAGGCGGGAGCTGATGTGAACGTTTCGGATGTCTCTGGAATGACGCCTTTGATGTGGGCCGTACGTACCACTGAAGGCGAATCTGAGTGTGTGGTCGAGTGTGTGGATGCATTACTGAAGGCAGGAGCTAATGTGAATGTCTCTGATGGCAAGGGACTCACTCCCCTAATGTGGGCCGCCTCCAATGGTTATAAAGAATGTGTGGACCTGTTGCTGAATGCCGGAGCGGATGCAAACAAAAGAAACAAGAAGGGTTTCACTGCTGTCAAGATAGCAGAAATTCACAGGGTAGATGTTGATGATGATGAGTGGGCAGCTCATCTCTATGAAGAGATCATTACTAATCTGCAGGAACTTGAGAAGAAGTCCAAAGCTAAAATTGGCGGTGGGCGAAATAAAGCCGCAAAATCCAATTGACTGGTGGAGTGTTTCAAATCATAGTTAGCACTAATTTTTTCCAATAGTCATGCCGATAGAGCACGTTTATATACACTATTTCTAGTTCGTTTGCTTTGTGTATCAAACTGAATGTTAGAAGATTATCAAAAAATACATTACAAAGTTAGAAGGTTATAAAGTAATGAATTAGAAAATTGGACTTACAAAATTTACACCCGTAAAAAGTTTGTTGGAATTTGGCATATATCCTCGAAAATAAGTGTGTAAGATGTAGACAAAGACAAAGAATATTCTCGTCAAGTAAATTTATCAAGTTTTAGTGAATGACTGATCAAAGATATATTGCAAATGAAGAATATCCAGTTCTGAAAATTCTAGAATTTTGGTTGTCCATTCGGATTTTTTTAGTCAGAAATTGATAATCGTAGAAGGACTGAAAAACTTTTTTCTTGGACAACCATTGAAAAGGTATTTACGATCCAGTCAGAACAGGTGTGAAAGATATAGTAGTGAGATAGAGAAGTTACAATTTTCTAAATTGTATTGTCTTCATTTTCACAAATGTTACATTTTGTGAAAAAGTCAAGGATTTCAGAAAAGATTAAGAACGGTAATTGATAAATAAGTAAATCGAGTGTTTACATTGTCCAAAGGCTTCATTCGAGTTTTTTCATAATTTTCGCCTAATTAGATGAATTTAGCAAAAAAATTCTCGAAAAGTCGGTAGACTTGACCAGGGATTGAACCCAGGGTGCTTGCACAACAGTCAGGAATGCTAACCATTACACTAAAGTGTCTTATGTGCTTGTGTGACATTGTATATGGATCCTAATTCATGCATAAATAATTTTGTCCAATTCGTCTAATTCTTCTAATTGGACGAAAATTCCTTCATTTTGAAAAAAACTAGATTGCGTTTGTATTGATCCTGACTGGAAAATTTTATCAGGTGTCAAAATTTGAGCAGCTCAGAAAATCTCCTTGGGGATGGCTCAGTTCTTATGAAAAAAATATGTGTAGAGTTGTAACTTGCATGAGGTGTATTCAAGAGATTGTGAATAAATTGTTCAAGATAATAGTTAAATGAAATTGCGTTTTCTGTAGTAAAAACATAAAGTTGTCGTTGGGAATAAATGAAATTTTAAAAAATTTGGAAGATAAAAATCATCCGTAAATATGTGTTCATCTATAAATTCATAGGAGCGCGTCTCGGACACTCAAAGGAGGGAGGGAGTGTCAAAGGAGGTGCAACATCTGATTTGCAAATTTTCTTTAAAAAACTGCTTGAAATCAAGAAAATTTTGGTTGCCAGGGACTGGGGTGCACACCCCTTATGGATCCGCCAGGGACGCCAAAATGCAACTATTCCAATAGCTTGGTAATGTGAAACATTGATATATCAACAAGATAAATATTTTTCAACTTGATAGGTGAGGCGCTTACACCTGGGGGCGGGCGCTTAGCGCCCCCCCCACCCTTCCTCCTCTGGAAATCTGTGATCCGCCACTGATCGACTTCTTGACCAGAGCTTAGTTTGATCATCACACTTTGTAAAACTTAAAGAATCTAAGAATGTGATCCGGTTAACCTGCAGTCTGTAATAATTCTGACCCTTTACAAGTGTCTAATAACACGAAAATTTGACACTTTTTAATTGCAATTTGGTCGATGTGCTTCAACACAGTGCAGAATATATGTGTTGCGAAAATCTTGTATTAACAAAATTTCCCTCGTTTTCATGTAATGTATTCTAGTCTAGTTTAGTCTAGTATAATAATTTTGTACACTATTTAACAAATTTTCTTCTTTAATGTTTTACCAACTTCTAATATTCTAGCATAATAGAACACTGGAAATAATAAGAGCAATAGCTCTGTCCGTTACTATGTCTTTCGTAGTGACAGTAATTTCTTCAAAAGTAACTTGCTGTGAGAGCTAATAGAGTTCAGCACCTTCGTTTAGTTGAAAACAGAATTTCATTAAGATTCTTGGACTGAAAACATCATTTACGTATGAAAATCCATTTGACTTTTGTGTCAGGTTTCTTAAATCCTGTTTGAACTGATCCCTGATCCTTTGGTTCAGGATCAGCTTCAGTTTTCTGCAGTAAACATACGCATTCCTCATGTCCGCGAATTCTTGCGATATCTTGTGCAGTGTAACCTTCGATATTTTTTCTGTTCACATCCGCTCCTGCCTTCAGTAATATATTCACAACTTCGGCATTGTTATCAGAGACTGCCATCATCAGAGGGGTGAGGCTTTTACTGTTTTTTCTGTTCACAGCCGCTCCTGCTTTCAGTAATATATTCACAACTTCGACATTGCCTTGGGTGGCTGCGTACATAAGGGGTGTTAGTCCCATCGCATCGGGGACATCCACATTGGCTCCTTTACTGAGTAATAAGTTCACACTTCTTGTACTTCCACTATGGGCAGCTTTCATCAACATTGTGGATCCAGTATAATTGCCAATGTTCACATTGGCTCCTGCTTTCAGTAATATGTTAACACACGCATGATTTCCTTTGTGGGCTGCCCAGGTCAAAGCTGTGAAACGTGCTTTGTCGACTGCGTTAACATCAGCTCCCTTCTGGAGGAGGAGCTCCATGCACTGAGTGCTAGTTGCATCTTCTGGGTAGTCACATGCTACAATGGTCGCAAACATCAGGGCGGTTACTCATTGAAGATTGCGAATGTTCACATCAGCTCCTGCGAAGACCAACTCCATGACACACATAATATTACCTTTGGTTGCTGCCCACATTAAAGGAGTAGTTCCACCGAATCCCACTATGTTAATTAACATAAGCTCCTGCGGCCACTAGTTGTCTGACACGTTCATACCATCCAAGCTTCACAGCCTGGATCAATGCATTCTGATCCTCGTCAGCCGTTTCAGAAATAAGATAACTTGCCATTGTTAAATTCAATTCTCACTTTCAAAACTTTCCCCTTCACGTCGGAAGCCAGATGTATCTCGAAGAAGACACTTTGGGAATGAAAAAAAAAAACCAGGAAAACCTCAGACCCGAAAAAGTCACTGCATTTGCAACAACACAATTCCATTGGTCAACGATGCAGATGGGGATTTCCACACTATGATAAGCTAAAAACATTTTGTTTTAGCATTCCTGGTAAATCAGCAATTTGTTATTTGAACATGTATTGCACTGACATGTTACTATGTGCAAAACCCCAAAAGGAAGGATTATTCGACAATTAGTTTTTTAAGAAAAAGTGAGGTACTTATTTCATTTCTATTTTGTAACGTTTAAAATTTGGACATCATTTAAAAGAATACTTTATACTTGCCAGGACAGGCAAGTTTTTGCACAGGTAAACATTTCCATATTGAGGACAGCTATGTGACTCATACCAGCATTTGTTAAAAGAGAAGACTTATATTTTCAAAAATTTTGACAAATTTAACAAACCAAAGAACGAAAAAACTCAATTGTCATCACAGTCCTGATGAAGTTTAAGTCCCGAGACAGTAGCGGATCCCAAGAGGAGAGGGCTAGGGACACTCCCTTTCCAGGCCAAAACCAGGGGGGTTCAGCGCGGCGGATCGCATATTATAAACAGATCGCAAATGAGCTCGAAATGATCGCAGATGAATGGTGATAAACTTCAATCAAGTTCAATCAACTTCATTAATGTTTAATTAACTTAATTCAAATTGATTTAAGTTTAATTGTCTGTTAAATGAACTTAATTCAAATTGATTTAAGTTTAATTGACCT
>JBCAUG010031720.1:0-10232 GCA_038406175.1 Haplosyllis leylae
AAGCAAAGTTACAGGTAAATTAAAACACATAATCAGATAGGGCGCGACACAATTCTGATAAGAATTCTTGTTTTTATACCGGCTTGTATCAAAAACGGGATACCTATTTTTAGTCGATTCATTTGGTATTATGTCCAAAAAGTAAAACAGATCGATTTCGCATGTGTAAAAGGTTTGTTGTTAGGTGTGTTATATATTTGAACTTTATGAACTAATTTTTGCAGAAACACAGTTCTTTGCAACGTATTTGGACGATTGCAAGTTTTGGCCTTGAACATTTTCATCAGTTATCTGTAAAGTTGTTGCTTAGCTTTGTGTTTGTCTTGTTCTTATTTTGTTTGTAGATAGAAAAGAAAAATGATTCCGACTCGGACGAGGTACTTTTTCCTCAACAAATTTTACAGAGTACATGATTGCCTATTACAAATGTGGTAAACATGTCTCCTTGTACGCTGTCCTTGAAACTCATGGAAGTTTTGTCTTATTGTATTACATGTAGATGGATGATGAGAAACTTGCACAGAAATTGCAAGAGGAGGAGGACAATGGGGGGCGCAGAACGCGTAGCGGACGATCCTCTAAAAAGACACCTGTCGTGAGTATTGTTTTTCGCCAGTAACTTTTACTATTCGGGGACTGTAGAACAGTCATTTCGTTATATGTTGCCATTTTTTTATTGCTATTAGAAAAGAAAAGCACCAAAGTCTAAGTCAAACGAAGATGGAGAGGGTAAGCGGAAGTCGAAAGGAGGGTATGGGGCGGAACTGATCTTATCGACGTCACTAGCCGAAATTATGGGTAAAGATAGGGTATGTATACAATTAAAATTATGCTTATTCCTGTAGAATTGGGGAAGTAATCATGATTTATTCTTGCAAACCTCGTGTACATTTGTCATTGAAATTTAAAACCATTACAGATGGTAAGAAGTGATGTGGTGAAAAAGATGTGGGAAATTATCAAGGAAAGAAACCTCATTGTAAGTTAATTTCGAATTGATAGAATAACTAATTTTCAGAGTCTTTATTTTGCTATATTGATGATCATTTTGAAAATTTACAATTAGTTTTGAAACCAAGAGTTGAAACTAGAAATTAGTCACTAACGTTAATTTATCCACCCAATGACTTTGTAGGATCCAAAACAACGCCAATTTATGATCTGTGATAAACAACTTCTGAAAGTATTCGGTACGTTTTTTTTTTTAAATTCTTAGCGGCATCTCTAGTAAAAACAGACCGTGACTTATCAGACCTGTACATGTCAAAAGTTGACCCCATTGCTATGTACTCAGTGAATAGTTTGGCATGCAACATTTTGTTCGCACTGGGACCTAGTCAGGTGGCATGTCAGTACTCACCCCACCTTGGACCTAGTCAGATGATGGGTCTTACATGCAACAAGTTATACAGATACCACACCTGACTAGGTCTAGGGGGTTTGACGTGTGTAAGTACTTGGATAGGTCTAGGAGTTCAGCATGCCAGTCGCACAAGAAAGGATATTTGCCACTGGCAGCAGCTTATCGCCCTTAGACACTACACAGTGCTCACTGTGCATTTAATGCTTCATGCATGTTACAACTGCAGTCAAAGTCTGTACATTTTGTCTTTTGAACTGTGTCTTGTCTTCAAAAATTCAACCAAAAATCCTTTTCTAAAATAAATTGATTCTTTAAATTTAATTTTTCTTTAAAAAAACACGCCAGAAATTGAAATTTCCATCTTAAGGTATTACCGAGTTGATTTACTGTTAAAAGCAGAGAGTGACCAAGATCAAAAGTCAAGTCATTATCTAGCATGTGATTCTAGATCACTGAAGCATATTTATGCATTGCATCTTATATAGTGATCTAGATTGCATCCCATATAATGACATAGATCACAATCTAGGAGGCAATCTAGAACTTCAGCGGCACACGACACAAAGCTGATCACCTTTTTTAATTTTTACGTCTCTTGTCAGCACTAAATTTAAGTGAATTGCACGTGAAATGTATGTTGGTTTTTCAGTCGACATACCAGCTGTAAAATTCACCTTTTGAATTTGTTTAGGTCGTAAAAGGGTGAAACCCTTTGGAATGATGAAGTATTTGAAAAATCACATGTATAAGCCAGAAGACTACAATGATTTGGTGAAATAATGCCTTTTTCATCGATGAATTATTGCCGAGTTTTATATGCAAGTACGTACTGATTAGTTTCTGTTTGGTTTACTGATCATTGATCATACAATAAGCTAGTGTGAGTAATTAACTCAAATGAATTGGGACATGCTGTGTGGAGATCTGTGGATCTGTTTTAAGGAATACTTTAAGTAGCATTATAAAATTGCATCACAAAAACTTTACTGAAAACATCTACGTCAACCCAAACAAACTGGATTCCAGTTGAAATTATGGCACGTATTTTTTATAATGTTTTGTTCTCTGGTCATACTATTATATTCATTTGGTGTCATGTTTTGAATATAAATATGTTAATGCATAGAGACCAGGCTTGACGGGTTCTTAATCATCTGTATGTCATTTCTGCTTGGCTAATCTCATGTACTTCTGTTTCAGATACATACTCACCATCAGGTAGTTCGATTAGGTTTCATTCTGACTTTTGGAAATAGTCCGTGTAACTGACTAGTTCATGTTGCACATTTCCTTATTTGGTTGTTGTGTCTCTGGTCATTACTAAAAAGTGCGTTGTTCCAAAACATTACAATTACTTTAAAACAAAGTATCAATGACCTCGAGAGGACTAGCTTTTCAGGTGCCCGGTTGTACATTGTGCGTTACACTTTTGGAAATGTCAGCGAACAAAAAAAATATGAGAACATTGAATTTTGTTCTTCAAACAATGTTCTTTAAATAATCCAAATATTGTAATGTTATTTAACCGGTTATTGTTAACAGAAATGACAATTTGGACTCTTGGAACACAGGATCAGTTATTCTGGTCAATCTTGATACAAATGTTGTGAACATGTAGTGCATGCTTGACGTTAAGTTTTTATCACGATATTCCTACAAATTGCAAATCCATATCGAACGTGCCTGGTTAAGAATAATTCGTAAGGACATATATCTGTGGAACCGAGGAAGTTGTATTTGTGTCAGTTTGATGAGACAGATAAAAGTCGTATAGAGTAGCTTTTTTAAGGTGAGCTTGACACTTAACATTGAAATAAATGGAATAAAAACTAAATGAATTAAAAATCATTCCAAATATTTTGTTCAAAATTAAGCTGGACTACATACATGTCTCTTTGAAGATCGCTAGTTAATTAAATTAAAAAGTTCTATGTTATGGTTTTAGGGATAAATATTTTGCTTGCATTTTCAGTCTTGTTGTTGCCTTCGAGTTTTTTTTAGATACATTTAATGATGTATTTTGCTCTTCTTTCCTAGCCTCTTGAGGAGTGTTGTAAATGATATCCAGGGAAGAATATTGCGTTAGTGTTAACATAGTTAATTTGTAGATGGCAGCATTTGTTCGATATCATGGACGGGTGAGGACAGCAAAAAGCTGACTTACCTGTCCTGAAACCCACGTTATTAAGGTCATGCAAATAAAACGCACTAATACTGCGAAAACTCATGTCCAAAAATGCAGAAAAGTTAGAACCCAACGTTTATTTTTTTTCACATTTGGTATCAATGTAAGTTGTATTGTTTTTTACGTATCATATGTCTAATTTCTAAATTTTTAGATTCCTAGTTTTCTAAAAGTAGTACATTATGCTGGCTGCTGCCAAGTTTTTGTTTAAGGTACGGGATTGTGTTGATGTTTGTTCCATATATGACATTATTGCAGTTAGATGTTGTTTGGGAATGACTGATACAACGTATGCTCAAGCCTATACTTGTTGTTCGGACACGAGAAAGGCTGGTTGTGACAATATTACTCAAATTGATTGTTTAATTCCAAATAAAACGTACGTAAATCAGATTTTTGGAGATTGATAGTTTTCATCGTTTTTAGTCGCGCCTGCTTTTGTAAAGCAGAGCAGAGCGACTTATCTTCTCACTATGGTGCCTGCTTGCTTGCTTGAATGTAGACAGAGAATTTAATGTCAACTATGACACCAGATGGCTCACAACACTGATTTTAAATATTGACACTAGATGGCTCTCTATCTTACTTAACGACACCACAGACTTCTAATGACACCACAAGTGCTAAATGACACCACATATGCTAAGAAGCAGATATTTGAATGCTAAAAACAAGTTCTATTTAACTTGATATTACTTACAGTCACTTAACTTTACTTATTACGTTAGTTAATATACATATTACAATTCAGTATTACTTAGTATCAAACTTAGTATTTGATAGTACTATAACTTAGTGCAGGTGCGACACAATGCTGGTAGGCATTCTTGTTATTTCTCTGTTCATTTGCTTTTTGGTATTTTTGTAACAGTCAAAAATTTGCCTTAAGTAATCTTGTATATATTGACACAAGTAGTGACATATGAAAATTATACAAATGTATATGGCGCGGTGTATGTTCTCTACAAATGGTATATTTGTACATGTGATTAACAAAAAAATAATATGACGTATATTTATTTGTACAACAGTCTCTTCAAAAATAAAGTGAAAAAAAAACTTTCAGTGTAATTTAAATGTTTTGTGCTTTCTTCATTCGTAGAACGCATGTACCGGTAGATTTTAATCGAGATCTGTCCTTTTTTGATTTAGATGAACTTGTTAAATTTGAAAGTGGATGGGTAAGAACATTATCTAATACATACTGAAGCTTAGTGCTCTTTGAAAACCATTGCCAGAAAATACAAAGAAGTGTATTGTGCCCGTGAATGCTATTTTGGAAACTTTCCATCATAATTGAATATGTGTGCAAGCCCTGGCAGCCACTGCAAACAAGGTGCTTAAATCTTCTTGTAGCATGCATAATAGGCAATGTCGCACCATATTTACAACAACAAAAGCTACTTGCAGTTATATGTAGTTCGTATTTGTGAAATACTTCTGAATTACATTAAATGTTTTTGAATGACTGAGGTCCCGTGTTCCATGAATGTGCTGTAGACAAGATTAAGTAGACCAAATGGTGATTTATTAAACACTTTTACTTGATATATTCAGGCTCGGTTGTAAAAGAAAAGCGTATTATGCGGTACACTCTGGTTTGGTGTTTTGAGACTACATAAGGTGATGTCTAGTTCAAGCTTAATAGTATTATTCGAATGGAGGTGTTTTGTTGGTGAAGCCGAAAATCTATGTAGAAAAAAAGAGACACTGTGTATGTGTCAAAGTGAAAATATATATCGAACTGAATGTCACACCCCATGCTGAAAATACCTCACTACTTGGTTAAATGCCAACCTCCTTTTGATTGATATAGATCTGTAGTATAATTGCTATCATTAGTACATTAATAGTTCGCCAGTTCAATAATTTCTGAAGGAGCAATGTTTCTCACCGCGGGGTTTTATTTAGCATTGAAGGAACTTTGTCACAGATTTCTGTTCCATGACTGTGCACACAATAGCTTAATTTGACATTAATTGGCGCAGATTTCATTGTAAGAGACGGTAACGATATGTATTGAACAAACATGGAACTTTATTGGAATATTGCGTCGCACTTCTTGCAATATTAGGAATGCTTCCAACGACATTGAAACGTTCCCGACAGCATTGTCTATTTTTACTCTTTTTGTACGCATTGAACATGGTTGCCAAATGACGACAGTGCTGAAAAAAGGCGTTCTTCAATTTTGCATAGTCTTTTCTGTTCCGTTATGGCAATACTGGAAACGTGGGTTTCAGACAGATTATTGATAACTTACTAAATGATGTATACCCCTTTGTGGCAAGTGGGAATAAACTCTACGAAATGAACGAAATTCAAAAAGGAAAACAAAGTTGGAATAAAAACACGAAATTGAAAAAGGAAAGGCGAGGTTAAGTTCAAGTTATTTTTACACAATAACTTTGGATATCCCAGTTTAAAAGTGCATTTTAACGTTGTTAAATATACTCGTGACGGCCAAAGTTAACCTTTCTGTCAGCTTTCTGTGTAATGTTCCGTGTGAAATGTTGGCAAGAGACTGGGCATTCAGTTGTAGTTACTGTCGAGATTGACTTGATACTTGGAAGGTTTTATGTGTTGTATCACTAGTAAATTAGTAGAAACGGTATCACGCACGTCCTGACCTTCGCAAAGATCATCACAATTTCATTGTAACCTTCACGTAATTCTATTCAAAAATTGGTTCGATTTTTATAAATTGATTTTTTTTTCTGTGTATCGACATTTTTTGGAAGTATGAGTGAGATTAATCAAGGGTAACCTCTTGAAACGACAAGTGAGAAGTGGTTTTCTCTGTTTTGTACCCTTATTTAAGCGTTAGAATTTGCCCCTAGGTTTTAACAGTGCTTTCGATTGCTTCAAATATTCGTTTGTCCATCCCAGATTTACCTATATCAAATTTTATTACCCAGATTAACTTGATTTAGTCGAGTCTAGGATCAGGCAAATTGAGGATCTGTCAACAATATCTCACCCAGGTAATGCAACTAACACTTATTCATGGCCAGATGATAGGTGTATTCACAACTAGAGCTCACGCATTAACCTTGACCACTCCACGCTCGGGGGGAAATGAATAATTTAGACTTATTGGTAAGTCAAGTAATTCGGCTGATGATAAATGTATCGTCTGCGTGTCAACTATTTTGCATTAGATATTCGTACCAGGTCCAGACCTGACAGGTCACTTGGAACAGGCTCAGTTGTTCCGTCCGATAAAACAAACTTTCCAGGATACGTGCCCAGTGAAACCAGTGTGAGATCCCCATTTCACTCCTCAGGTTTTTTATTTAAACAGAGCACTGAATCCTCTAATTGTTTCTCAGCTGCGGGACTTTCTGCTTTTATATTTATCAGATTAAAACCGGATTAGTAATTGCAAACTGACCAGGGTATTTGTTTTCTAACTTGACCTAAACACCCTGACCTGTAAACAATGGCTTGTGAGGACAACATGAGTGAATGATGATTTCATCCCAGAGTTAGGTTTGATCCGAATTCATCTCTTTTAAATCGGACACGCAGTTTGGTAGAAAATTACTATCTTTACAAATGGATTTTGTTCGATCTTGTACGTTTTTCCTGTTCGCACTGTTTAACGTTGGGCTTAAACGTGAATGCTTCGGATGCCGATGAAAATAACATGTCAGCAGGAAAATATTGTTCGATGTCTAAAAGAAAAAATATTTGTATGAAAGCAGATCACAGAAGAAGACGCCTAGATCTATTCTAATAGCTTAGTAACATTTGATCGATAAAAGTATGCTTAAATTATAAATAGAAGTAGAGCTGTGCTAGACAAGCTTTTTTAACTAGTACTTTTATTTGAGAATTTTGATACAACATAGTGTTGCAGCAACAAATTGCCGCACTTAACACGGCTGTTGCAGACAATATGAAAAATGATGCGGAATATTTGAGCTATCAGTGAAGAAACCGGTACAATAAGAACGCCTTATACTTTTTCTAATGCACGAAATAAGTTTGCAAAGGCGAACATTGATGTGAAGGAGTAATGCTGTGAAATCTATCCACTTCCATATCATCTGCAATGCTTATTGTCATGTCCAATACATGTGATAGTTCTATCCATTTACTTTGTAAAACCCTCCTTCTAGATTACTAATGTATCACTTGTCCAAAGCCTTTATCCCAGACCACAGTCAATTGCATTTCGTCCAATCCATCTTCGTTCTGCTAAGCCCAGTTTATTGATTGAAACTCTGCTTCAGCTCGCTCAGATTGGATATTTTGGGGAGAAAGGCAATCTGAAGAATTGCTGACATAACCAACACTTCAGAGAACAAGGTACTGGTGTTTGTCCAGTTTATTTGATGGATGAAGTAATTTCTCAAAATACATCTCAACATCATATTGCTGTGAAAAAAAAGTTATTCACATCGAAATTGCTGGTTGATCTCAATTAGTTTGGATTATGATCTCAATGTAGAGTATCATATCACATCAGAAACTTAAATAGGGAAAATCAAATCTATCTGGGTTGTATTGTTAATATTCTTAAGAGAATCATATTATATATTATATCTTTTCATGGAACACAGGAGAACTAATTATCTCAATGATGATTTCTAATTTGTTTAATACATCTCATGTGTCTCCATTATGAGAAATGAAACTAACGCACGTTCACCTGTAATTGATGGTGCTCCTTTTATGTGGGATATATCTGGTTAAATAATGAAATAATGGTCATTCCTTTTACCTACTTTGTGAACTTCACTTTACCTTGTTTCTGAACTTGTTTTTATCGATAGTCTTATGTACAGAGGATTGTACAATATTGGGAAAGGAAGTTTGCGTGTTGTAGTCAAATCAAGGACGGCGATCTTTTTTAATTAACCTGATGCACTTTGAATATCATTTCTTAATCAATTATATTTTGATATTGACGTCATATGATGACCTTAAAACAGATTAATTATTACAGTGAAATTATTACAGTACGGTGAAAGGAAAGTGTAATGAGTGCCATTGGCGCATGGACAATTATTTAAAACGACATAAACAGCTCTCAAAGAGTGAAGTGTTTGTCATTTACTTTAGACCAAGTTCAGAGTATGTAGTGGTTTTGATTTTGAACCAAGAGAACCAGATTTTAAACCAGGTTGGCAAATTTACTGTCCTTTAAGATATCAAAGTGTAAAGTATAAGCACTAAGCTGTACTGTTAGAATATTAGGAAATCCCATGAACAAAATGTTCCCTTCACAAAAAGTGGATGTTCTGAATTGTTGTAACCAACTTGCTTCCATCTTCAAAAATAGTTTATCAAATTAAAACAATTGTCAAAAAGGTAGACGATCATGATGTAAAAGTATTTTTATTTTTATCTCAAAGCCAAACTTAGACTTCAGTAAATAATGCTGTGCTTCAGGTGGTTCCAAATTTTTGATTGGCAAGATCAAGAGCTCCCTGGTAATGCCCTGTGCATGTCTCATCAGAACAATTTTTTATCAAGGTTTCTTCTTCGCACTTGACATTTTTTATGTTAATGAAATGCTGCAGCTCCCTCCAATTCCAAAAAAAATTCAGCTACTTTAATTTGCCATTGCCCCAGAATTATAACGTTTTGTTGTTAATTGTAACAAACTTTTGTGTTCTTCCTTTTACATATAATTTACATACTAGTTTGCGACCTTCACTTCGTTGGGGTGTCATCTCATTACGCCCATTGTTGGGTCATTAAGCATTGAACCTAAATCTGAAACCTTGTCATATCATTAAGAAAATGGATAGGTGGACATAGAGATTGAGAAATATTGTATCTTTCGTGGACTAGTTCGCGCTCTCACGTCGTCGGGGTATCATATCATTACGTCATTAGGTATTGAGCCTCTTTAAAACTGAAATACTGTTATGTAGACAGACGGATGAACACAGGCACTAAAAACATTATATATTTAGTTTTTATGATGATTACAAGTTAGAATGTGGTTGAGAATACCAGAAATATGAAGACATTCTTCAAAGTGGCAGCTGTGTCATGTCGATCTATATTGGTCATGCCATGTTTGTTTACCATGTTGGCATGTAGTATTTTGTGTGATCACCTAGTATAGCCTAATTGACGTCAGTATGGTCTATTGGAAGGTGCTGCCAGCTACAAATATTTTGCTGTGCTATTTTGTTGTCCGCTGCTGGCTGCAGATCACATGACCTTGATGTGTTGGTTATATCTAGCATGAAACTATAGGAACGGGTATGAAATACACTGTTCGGCAGGAAAAACACCCAGCAACTCTTTCCATCAAAAAACACAACAGTCTCAAAGCCCATTTCTAAGTCTTTTCCTTGATCGTACTTGGCGATGGTCGGTCCACCGTGGTTCCACCGTGGCAGGACCGCACGCCCGGTGGACCGACCGTCGGTAAGTACGATATTTGTTAGAAAAAGTTAATACCATTCCTGATGACACTGGTGGACTTTAAATTCAGAATATACCTATAGCACAAGCCAATAATATCTAATAACAAGGTCAAGCAATAACTTTTGATGCATTTTTGGCCTCGCACAACTTAGTTGTCTGGACCATATCAGTAGCGGATCCAGGGGGGGGCCAAGGGGGCCATGGCCCCCCCCCATGTCCCAGATAAGGACTATCTCTTATGCACCTCTTGGCTGTATTTTTTATATTTTTCCAAAAAAATTTCCAGCCTTG
>JBCAUG010031731.1:0-10232 GCA_038406175.1 Haplosyllis leylae
TGACTGAGTAGATCTGTTCTACTGTACATGGGAACTTGTTGCTTCACCACCACAATATCACTCTGTGCAAACACATTCAACCTTGCAAAATGGGAACTCACCCAACTATAAACGTCCTCATTTGTAGCATTGTTCTCTTTTAAGTTTTGGTAATATTCATAAGCTTTCAGACCAGTATTTTTTCTTGGGTGATTCTCTATCACTCTCATGATGAATGAGTTCAGTGTGCTGGGATCTGGCCATATGGATTGGGAGATTGTCACATGGTAAGTTATGTCATGACATGGCCAGAAACAATTACATACTTTGCCAAAATTTACATGGTTTTCAGCATCATATATAGCCTCTTCCTGGCAAGTCATCATCTTTTCTGTTATGTTTCATTGAAGAATCTGTCATGTCCACAGTTGATGTCTGAATTTCCATGTCTTGTAACATATCTGGTTGACCAGCATTTACATTTATGTTCAACAATTTTGTGTATGCACATATTTCTGCATTCAACATAAGAATATGGCACATTTCCTTCCAGTTTCAAAGACTCTGCATGTCTACATTCACTGTAGGGCTCCGACAATCTGTTGTGCTCTGTTATGTCGAATCCAATAGATGTAGACTGTCCAGGAACTATATCGTAACCTGTGTATCCCACAGCCTTCAATGCATTTGATGCAGAAATTAAGACTCTGAAACCTGAAATGATATAGCTTTTTTTGAGAAACACAAAAATTAAGACAAATCAAGTTTGTCTGGTTTTGAGATGCGATTGTGTGCACAGACCTCGATTATTTGCAACTAATAGATCATCATAAATGTAATTGATATCATTCTCTTGTGGCTCAATGTAAAGAACCAGTGATAATGCTCCTCCTAATCCATGTACTGTTGTAAGCTTGGAAACCCTCCCTTTCTTGAACGTGTAACAATTAAAAAGTTCTGGATATTGGAAAAGAACGAAGTCTTCCTCGTCACAGTTATGACGTTCAAATTTGCATGACAGAACCATATCCTGTAACTTGTATCCAGCTTTATATGCTTCATTTTGCAAACCCCAAAACAAGTTTACCCTAGATCGGAAATAATCAGCTTTCATCGATAGGTTTCCGATTTCAACATTATTACTTGGCACATGAAGAGTTTTTAAGATTTCAGAATGTACGTTTTTAAGTTTTGGATTTTTTTTTATAGTATTGTGGAAATTTGAAGAACTGACCCCGTGCAAATTGCAAACTGTTACATCAGGAAAATGAAACCCACTTCTCTTTTCATATGTTGATTCTGTTGACTTATATTGAAGATAACTATCGATTATATGATACAAATGTAATGATAATCCAGCAAATCCACCGAGAACAATCAAAATCCAGATGATTCTCATTGAAGTGTGACTCTGCCTCATGACACAAGGAATTCCGTGAATTGTGGTGTTGCCACAGAATTCCACTACTGTTTTGGTTTTGGTTCCCATCATTTTGCCTTGGATGTTTGCCACTGTCATTGCGGAAGGTCCAAGGAAGTTTGTATGCAGGCCCGTTATCCGAGCGGACCCGAACTGACTTACAAAGCATATAAAATAGGTTTTAATATTATTTTGTAAATACAAACTTATTCAACTATAAAATGTCGGTAAGCCACGGACGGGGCAGGAAGCGGCCAGAAGATCTAGTCGGAGCCATTTCAACGCGAAAATGATATCACAAATACATCAGCCGTCAACATTTTCCGTGTAGCTTCCAAATCCGGTGTCGGCAAAGATAAAATATTATTGTGCATTTCGTTCAAAGTGTTACTACTCTGTTACTGTCAAAACTCAGGGGTTTTATGTTTAGACAGGAGAAAGCGAAGAAAAGTATAACACATTTAATCCATTTTGACCTGTCTTCCAATAATACTTCCAATGTATTATAACGATATACATTAACATATTATCGGTAGCAAACACGTTCACTTTCCGTTAAAATTTTGCTATGTTTTCACAGCTTTCAATTTTCCATGGAAAGCAAACTCAATTAGTTCACCATTGTGAATCTCTTTTAACGTTTGAACGCGATACATTTGCTCAACTGATTTTTCGAATGAGTCGTTTGATTACGATCACAAAGTAAATGTAAACGAATTAAAGTTTCAAAAAAAAATTGTCAGACGTTTTGTGTAACGTGGGTCCATGCTGAAACTTCAACCAATTCTCAACCAATTCAATTAAAACTTTTTGATTCAATAAAGTTTGTACCATTTCTCCCTGTAGCTTGGAATATGTTGCCATTGAATGTGAGCAAATGTTTTGAACGTTTCACAAATGGTGACTGTAATACCAAAAGCCAAGTCAGGAAAAATGAATCATTTTATCATAATAATGATTAGAAATATATGCGCCCATTGGTTGTCAATATAAAAATAAGAAATACGAACAAAGCAACAAAAGAGTAGTTTCAGGCTCCACAGGAAGTTCAGTCTTTGCTGACTATATGACCAGTGCAAAAATCTGTTACTTACTGCATTTCCTTAATCTGTAGAGATAAATTCATTTCGATTAAATTTCAATTGAAACTTTACCAATGTAAATATCAGCAAAATTAAATTCCAACATTCAATTAGAATTCAATAAAACATTGTGAAGGCTATTCCCTGGTGACTCACGACATCTTCTGACTACGTAGAAAAGTGTTGTGTCAAACAAACTACGAACGAAAATGAATGAAAAATCCAAGTCACATAATTAGGGAGAAATTTTACACTGAACTTCCGGCAGTACATTTGTCCGTGGCATGGGAGGATTACAACAAATGATCCATCTTTCCTGAATCGAGCGACCTCAAAAAATAGAAACACAAACTAGCCAAATGCTCATCAACTTAAAAACTCACAATGAACCATGAGCAGACTCAACGCAGAACTTTATTAGTACAAATTGTCAATTGATGGCTTTGTTCTGTTGTCTTTGCCAAAGAATTACAGACAGCAATCTGCGTCATGTCTCCAAGCAACAGCCTTGTTTCATTGCCATTAAGATAACCTATTGCCTAAAAATTATTTACCATCCCACCACTCGATCAGACCGCATTGAAACGAATTGGAAATCAGTAGTGTGAAAATAGAGGCACATTAAATAAAACCTAGTTTACTTGGACTGATTGGATTCCTTTCAAAACAAAACGAATTAGTTTCTTTTGTTTGTGTTAGAGAAATGCCTGATGAATTCGGCTAGCTGCCAAACGTCACAAGAGTCTTATTTTTTCTCCATTGAATTTTTCGTAGATGAAAATCGTCTAAGAATCTGCCAGAAATTAAACTTCTTTTGGTAGCATGTTTCGTAAACGTATGAATAAAAACCCCATCTAATTTAAAGTCGCTTAGTGCTACGTACAAGAACTTCAGTAAATTTTGACTTTTAGATTTGGATGCTTTGAATAGATGCTTTCAGGGCTTCATTTTAGAACATTTCCGTTGAAAAATCCACATATACTATTATATACATCTTAGTACTCAGTGCTAAAATCATCACTTACTTTCAAAGACATTTTGGCAAATATTCTTTGACGTAATTTTGAAAAGAATAGAAAAAATCCTGACCATGTAATTTTTGTGACTGAACTTATGTCAGTCGATTCTGACCACTGTTCAGTCTAAGCTAGTTTTACTGATTCTGGCTATGAGACCTACGTTCTGACTAATTTAACTAAAGTAATATTTCCAAATGAGACAGACAAAAATTCTGACTAATTTGACTAAAACTGATTAACTGTTTTAATTCAAATTCATAGTGATGACAGCCTGAACATGGACAAATGGATTAATGTAGGTATATTAGGAGAAATATTGATGTCAATCAGAGAGAACTCCTCCAACAGAGTAGCTGGTCCCGAGTCCGCAAATGCTCTCACTGCCAGTTCCAGCTGTAACACTTCGGATGCTATGGATACCGGAGGCAGTGGAGATTGACACTGTATCATTCCAGCTGCAACATATATAGCATTAGAGCATTACTTCCAGATGTAACACTCTCCATATGCACAGCGTCACTTCCAGATGCAGCGTCAATTTAATGTATATCAAGTGTTCTAGATACAACCCTCGATTCAAGGCTAACATTCATAGATTTATCAACAATTACTTCTAGATGCATCACCTATCTACATTGTACTAGATGTAACCCTCGATTCTAGTATCACACTCATAGATATATCAACAATCATTTCTAGATGCAACACCTATCTATAGTGTACTAGTTATTCTGGATGCAACAGCTGATTTACTAATGGAGTTTTACTTCTAGATGTAACAACTTAAGAACTTCATATAGGTAATATAAATTAACTATAGCGTAGACGTATCGTCGATACATACTCAGTTCCAGTTGTAACCTCAATCACCCCCGGCCCCACCAGATGGCTATAATCACATAAGTCAGCCCATACTGTACTTGTGTAGCACCTCCCTCATTTTTATATTCACTCTCATCTTTACCGTTTGTAATCTCAGAATGTGTGTTCACCCCCATAATCGTTTACTTAGCTCTCATCCAGTTTTTTCATGTACTGATCATCAAGATGACTGTGATAACATGTCAATCGAAGATGTATCTAAACTTAACTGCGGAGATGATCTATGCGTATTACAATACAATGTATGTGGAATTTCCAATAAGAGAGATGACCTAAAACAATTGTTAACCACTTGTAATGTAGATATAGCAATAATCAGCGAAACCTGGATGAAACCTAATGATACTTTCAGTATTCAAAATTATCAATTTGTCGGTGAAGCACGGACCACGAAAAAAGGTGGAGGAGTAGGATTTCTAATTAGGTCGGACATAAAGTTCAGAGAGAGAAAAGATTTACATATATCCAGTAAAAACTGTGAAAATGTAATCACAGAAGTTAGGACCTGTACTTTTCCAATTTACTTTGTATCACTGTATTGTCCCCCAAACACTGATGCAAACTTGTTTATACAGACGTACACTAAACTGCTGAACAATATTTGCTCAGACAAACATGCAAGAATTGTCATTGGACTAGATCACAATCTAAACTTTCTTAAAAATGAAAAGCATCGCCCCACCGAGAACTTCATTGATCTGAATCTATCGAATAATCTGTATCCTTGCATAACAAGGCCAACTTGGATTACACAAACCAGTGCCACCCTAATAGATAATATTATTGTGGATGACTCCTTGTACCAAGCCCATTCGGTGAATGTTTTAATAACAGACCTTAGTGATCATTTGGCCTGTTATGTAATACTC
Source organism: Haplosyllis leylae (assembly GCA_038406175.1). Classification (NCBI taxonomy): domain Eukaryota; kingdom Metazoa; phylum Annelida; class Polychaeta; order Phyllodocida; family Syllidae; genus Haplosyllis; species Haplosyllis leylae. The sequence goes on from JBCAUG010031731.1 coordinate 5,252, forward strand.
AAGGAAGTATACCTTGAACGTTTGCCCCATGTGTATAAAAAGATAAGATGCATCAGAAAAAAGGGAACCTCTGATCTAGAGTATGAATTAGGTCTTATAGATTGGAATGACATCTTGGATATAACTAGTAGTAACATGGCCTTTGATACTCTTCATGAAAAACTACAGACCCTTTTAGAGAAACACTTACCTATTAAGGAACATAGAGTAAAATGAATTGAAAGAATAAAAGAGCCTTGGCTAACCCCTAGGATTTCTAGATGCAATGCCAGGCAACTCGCATTATATAAGAAAACTTTACTTCCAGATGCAACACCTGGAGATGTCATAAATTATAAGGAATATAGAAATTGCTTGAGCCGAATTAAACGTGCATGCAAATTGTCCTACCACAATGAGCTCTGTGTAAAATATAAGGACAACAGAAAGAAGTTGTGGAAATTAATTAATCAAGCATCTGGCAAATTAAACAATAAACTAGATACCATAGAATGCTTAAATGTATCGGGAACAGAAATCTATGAAAAAAAGCAAATAGCAAATGAATTTGCATCCTTTTTTTCTACAATAGGTAATGATTATGCAAATAAACTCAAACCAAAGGAAGGCTACTCTTTGGAATACTATATGTCAAAGATGTCCTCAAACACCTCCAGTCTCTTCTTATGACCTACAAATGAGTATGAAATAGAACATATTATTAACAACTTGAAATGTAAAACCAGCAGCGGATTTGATGGCATAAGTAATCAACTACTTAAAGAAATTTACAAACCATTACTTATGCCATTATGTATAGTTTTCAACTTATCGATCAATGAAGGCTCCTTCCCCAATAAAATGAAAATTGCAGAAGTAGTACCTCTCTATAAGAGCAAAGACCCATCTGAAAAAAAACAACTACAGACTGATTTCGCTCCTGCCAACAATTTCAAAAATTTTGGAGAAAATCATTTATACCCGAACTTATGAATTTCTAACAAAACATGAAATCATATACAATGGTCAGTACGGATTCCGAGCCAAACACAGTTGTGAACATGCAATAGAAGAACTAATTGGTAATATCATAAAAGGTTTTGAAAACAACAGACACACCGCCGCAATATTCTTAGATTTGTCAAAGGCTTTTGACACCCTAAATCATGACATTCTATTAAAGAAATTGGAAAAGTATGGGATTCGAGGAATTGCTAAAAACTGGTTCCGTAGCTACTTATCAGGTCGCGAAATGAGAGTCAAAATTGAAGACAATTTCTCTACATTGGTACCCATCAACATAGGGGCACCACAAGGAAGTTGCCTAGGTCTGCTCCTATTCTTAATATACACAAATGACCTTCACCTTCATGTGAAAGAATCCTTGTGTATATTGTTTGCTGACAATACTACTATATATAAGACCCACTCAAATCTAAATTATCTTAGATGGTCATTAGAACAAGACCTAACCTCAGTTTCATACTGGTTTCGCACTCATAAACTAACTCTCAATGTAAACAAATCATCGTTGGTATTTTTTAACAAAAAGAAAAAGCATACAGATTTTAAGGTGGCTGTTGACGGTTGTAACATCCCTCAGAATACTCATACCAAATTCCTAGGTGTATGGATTGATGAGAATCTAAATTGGAGTGACCATATAAACAGGCTAATTGGACGTTTAGTGCATGCAAATAAGCTACTACAACAAAGTAACAAAATGCTAAGCGTTGATGTGAAAAGAATTCTGTACTACGCACAGTTTCAGAGTCACTTGTCATATGGTCTTGTTGTATGGGGCAACATGATTTCAAAACAAAAACTAAACCGTCTAAAGAAAATTCAGAATTGAGGCATGAAATTGGTAGAAAAAACTCCTACTGGTAAATTACTTACAATTGATAAATTAATCGACTTAGAAAATAAGAAACTTGCTTATAAATTGCATCATCAACAGCTACCTATAAATGTAAAAAATGCCTTAATGACTGACAGCAATAATGGCAGTCTAGTTAAATCTCATAGCTACAATACCAGACAGAAGAATGTACCAAATCAACCTCGTAGCATCAATGTAGATTATAGTAGAAGCTTTCTTACTAAATGCATTGCATCTGTAGCAACAGTTCCAGTTGCAACACTGGAATTGCCATCGATAAAGTCATTTTTGAAAGCTATCCAGGAAGCCTAAAGTTGTTCCGGATGCAACACCACCTTGTTGTATATAATTATTCTAGATGCAACAACTATGAAAAACCGTTCTAGATAAACCAGCCTGTATGTTCTGGATGCAACACCACCTAACCACTACATTTCTAGATGTAACATGCCTGTTGTTGTGTGTTGCAATGAGAAGGGATGAATTCTTGATGTAACAAATTCATGTTTGTATTCTGTGTGTAACATCAACAAATTAAGATGTTCTAGAGGTAACATCACTACATTATCATATTCCATGTGTAACAGGGGCAAAACTCTACTATTTGCAACATATTTTAATGTTGCCTAGATCTAGATGTAATGCTTAATTCAGTAAAAATGAACTCGAGATGTAACATTACAATATCCTATTTGTAACCAATATTACATCAGTGTCATCATTGTAAGCTCTTCCTCTCCTTATAGATCGCTACCATCACAAATGTCATTTTCCCATCACAAGCGTCATCGCCTTTCATGTGTTAACAAAAAAAATATAACCAGGCAACCGGTATTGACTCCAGTCCAAAACCTCGAAAATGGCGGAAAATCAGAGTGGTTCTATATTGCATGAGCTGTATAAAAGCGTCTTCAATTACATTATCCAAGATGAATTCTCCACTAGCATATCACCAATAATGCCAGGAGATGCTATGACAATCAGGGAATTCAACGAAAGTGAGCATGCAGAGAACTTTGAACTCAACATGGATCACATGTATAGACATGGTAATTTTTACGACGGCAGTCACATTTTCAAATTCTTTGGTAGTCTTTGTGATAAAAGTGCTAGCAAGATCAGAGCGATGGTTATCACAGAAGTCAAAACTGCTTCTGATTTCTATGCCAAAACCTGTAAAGTTGCGTTTTGGAGTCACAGAACCGATCTAGAGGATTGGTGTTCTTTCATGAAGAATCCAGGTGTAAGGGTGGATGATATCTGTCTGTATGTTCTCGGCATTATATCACAACAACATATTATGGTGCTAACAAGGTCCCTCCCATGGAGTATTGTGAATTCTAAACGCTTGGATCTGTGCGTGAGCCTGTACAGCCACTCTGGTATTCATCTCGTTCACCTAGGAAACAATTTATACGGCATTCTTAAAGTGAAGGAGGGCCGTATGGTAGGAGAGAAGCCTCTTAAATTTCCACTGAGTGTGCATCATCCAGTAAAGGAAATGGATAATTTAGATTTGTTATCACATCTGGCAGGCACAAAAGAAAAGTTACCCGAGAACAGTTCCAGTAGTAACAACAATGACGATTCTCTACCTGTAACCGAATCCCATACTGACACTGATCAATATGATCAAACTGTAGAACCTTCTCCTGGTCCTGCTCCTACAGATGATAGATGTAACACACCAGCGAATTCTGTGTGTAACAAAAAAGATACATCAACTCCCGGATGCAACACGAATGTGAATAGTGTAGTGTCAAATGATGAGGATTCTACACAGACAGAATCAGCTGGGAATACCACAGTCACTGACATTCCGAATGTTATCAATAAAGATTGTGTCCTCATCCTAAAACGTCTAACAACAGATGAGATAAACTTGTACCGCAAACTACCTGAACCTCTCAGCAACAGTGAAAGAGGTATAGCGACAGTTGTTGAAAATTCCCCATACAATATGAGGATTAGACCGTCCAAGCCATCACTGAGTAACAGACCACCTCATAGTAATGCTCAAATCAGTTACACTGAAATCACAAGTGGTAGCGACAGTGACAGGGCATCTTCCTCTAAACGTCACAAACAGAAAACCAGACCAGGACGTGAGCCCTCCCATCATAGGATAAGAGCTCAAAGTGCAGGTCGATCTAGTACACCGGCAGTGACTGAGAACTCTCTCAAAAAACTGACAAGGAAGAAACATGATTCTACAGAAGAGGAGAATGAAAGTTCTGTGCCAGAAAATGAAGCGAACAGTGACGACAGCATTGTACCACCGTCTACAAGCAAAAAACAAGACACCAGTGAAAAGGACAAGCAAGACGTGCCGAAAACAAGGGCAGAATTTGTTGTAACTTCAAATGGTGCTCATAAGCACAAAAAGAAGAGGTCGTTTAAGTGTAAATTTTGTAAATTTACTATAGACAAAGTTAAGCACCTTAATAGTCACTACAAGGTAGCCCACGGTTTAGTATTCTGTCCGAATTGTAAAAAGGGCTTCAGTAACCCAGATAGCCTACAAAAGCACCTTGCTCTCCACATGGAAAATAAATATCTGTGTAGAACCTGTGGTCGCAGTTTCCAGTTCGAGAGTAAACTTACTGAACATAGGGTGTCTCATATGAGACTCGGTTACAAGAAATGCTCCCATGGAAGGTGCAAGAAAACCTTCAAATGAGAAAGTGATTTAGCAAAGCATGCTCTAACTCACGAAAACATCATTCACAAGTGTGATAAATGTAACTACTCAAATGCAAATGCAGATGAGCATAACCTCAAACAACATAAGTGTAAGCATGACAAGATTGGCTCCTACGTGTGCCCATAATGCAGTAAACACTTTAAGTATCACATTCAGAAAACACGCCATTTGGCCAATGGGTGTAAAAAATGATTTGTGTATTATCCCATGTATATTTAGGTGACAGTTCCAATTGCAACAAGAGTTGTTCCTATTTTCATTGCTATTTTTAAATATAGTTCTTTTATCTGTTCCGGATGTAACAACTCGCTATGTTTGTTCTAGATGTAACGAATGACAATTCCTTTTTAGCAGAGCTGTTGTAAACAGCTGGGCTATTTAAATGGAAATATTTTTTGGTGAAATCTCCAAGATTC
>JBCAUG010031742.1:0-10231 GCA_038406175.1 Haplosyllis leylae
ACCTTCCCCCATTCCTCCGGAATGCGGGCGGTAATAAAGAAGACAATATCATGGGGCCACTTTCAAGTGTTCTTGTTTACCTTGAGGTTGAGGTTGAGATATGGGCGAAAATAACATATTCGACAGCTAAAATCCTCACAGGACAAAACATACTCGATGGTTAAATTTTTTGTAACATACTCAATTTAACTGTCGAGTATGTTATTTTCGCCCGTATCTCAACCTCAAACTCTGCTGGAAAGGATCCACTTCTTAAAACTAAACTTCTTGCGTAATTACACACAACGGATATAGCTGCAGGATGCCCTGGTTGAGGTAAAATAAAATGGATGTTTACCAATTCATTCTCAGAAAAATTGAATCCTTACACAGTGGAAAATCTATTCCCAGAAAAGCTTTGTATTACAACGGAAATTTCTTCTGAGATTTCACCTGTAAAAACGCAGATTCAGCAAGGTTTGTTGTTATCTCGTCCAATGCAATTTTACCCTGAATCCTAAAATTTGAGATGGTTGCGCAAATAAAAACTGTCTGAAAGGAAATTACAGTATTGCAAATTTACCATGCAAAATGTTGTGTAAAGTTACAATAATTGAAAATTAACTGATCTTGTGAGGAAAGGTAATATCGGAAGGGACGGGGGGAACAAGATGTGGTTATGGCCTCCTTGCACGATTGTAAATGTAATGTTATTCTTAATAATCGAATGTTGCGATGTTACTTTATCGTGTCATGCAGCGATGTGGATGTTGTCCCAAACATCAGTGAATTTCGCATGGGCGACAAAATGCTTATTCTTGGTAGATTGAAGTGTATAACTAACGGAAATGAAGTGACATAATACAAAGAGTGGCGAACCTGGAAGAAAATTACTACGTCTTTTTCCGTCTCGAACTTTCAAACACGATTGTCAGGCTAAGGAAATGCTAATTAAAAGTTATCGGATTTTAAAGCAACAAAAGGATCTAGTCTTGTTCTCAGTGCAAGGAACCTCTAAAAAGTTTTTTTAAGTTTCATGAATTAGCTTTTCATGAGTATATTTGTCTGTTATTGACATTTGTGTAACACACAATAAGACACAGTTAGAATTCGTCTCCAAGGGGTAACTTCCCTTTTGCAGCCAAAATATTAAGCGAGATGTCACATTAATTAGGTGTCACTTGCCGTCCATGGTTTAGAAATCCCTTGGGCGGTCACCTACTTTCTGCCGTCACAGATCCTTAAAAGAAGTTGCCTCACAGGAAAGGATCTATTGAAAGTCTATTAAAATGTTGATAGTTCAAACCACAAGGAAGAAACCAAATGAAAAATAGGCGAGTCGCTTGTATCACTCAAATATGTGAAAAAAATCAGCAGTTTTTTAATGTTTACCTACTTTTGTTGCACAGGTTGATGATTCTGATGGAGAACAGGCGTTAGCGAGTCAGGCGGTAGGTGGAGAACCGTTAGAACACCCAGAAGGAGCTCATAGCAACTCGCGACAGGTTTCATACAACGATTCTGGCTTAACGGTGGTTACCATAGAAACACAAGACGAGAGTCCTGAGGATGGTATGCTATTTATTTGATATAATTCATTCTGTGAGCAGTTCGAACCACATAGAAAATGACTGACCTTTTTGCCGAAAGTTTTATCCCCGTTTATCATGAAAATCTGATACTAATGTTTAATCATGTTCCATTCACAAACTAAAAGGGTAGAATACTCAGAAATCAAAAATCACAAGAGCTCTTTATTTCTGAGGAAAGCGTTGCACCTGGCAAAAGATGTAACACTGTATTGAACATCCGTCAATCTGTAAGAGATCACACCGGAATATGATGCACAAATTATTAGCTCACATGCAGTGGTGCCGATGAAATAGAAAAAAAAATACCAACCCTAAGTGTCCAAAATAATCTGACTAGGAACAGGAATTCAACCAAATGAAGTGACCCTGCTGTAGTCACTACGGTTGTAATTACGTGTGTGCTGGGCTTCACTAACAAAACATTAATAATACCACACCCCTTTTTGTAAAATGATATTATGTGTTCCCAAACAAATAGAAAAAGTGAAGCTGAAAGTTGAATGTAGGAATCAGTTAGTACTGTGGAGTCGGCAATACAACAGAATTAATTAAAAGAGGCTCAGGTGTGCAGGAGTGTGTTATTGCATTATTTGTAATTCAATAAGATTTTTGATCAGATGACAATTATTTTAATTAGCATAGGTTTCCGCATTTTGAAAGTGAGACTAATTAAACCTGTCATTTCAATTTCCATGAAAGATCACTCACTAGTATTGTTAATTGAAACTGTAGAATTAAGTCAATTCAATTAACTCCAGAAGTTTACTTCATTCATAACTTGGATATGACTTTTGCAAATTGCATTGTGTAATTACGACCCTTTAAAGTAATTTACTGTTTTATGAATTCAGAGCTTCCAGATGGAATATCCAGCCTTGAAGGGACGCTAAAGTTGCCAGAGGATCGCAACCCAATGCGCCGAAGCATCAGCTCCTCTGGCCGATTGTGTCGCCAGTACAGCCAGGAGAACCGGGACGACATTCAGCTTACCATCAAGAGTCCTTCTTTTGAAAGCGCTTTAACTAGCAGACATTCAAGGATATCAAGGTCTAAATCACAGCCTCATAAATCGTTTCCTGAAGGAATTGATTTTGGAGATGGCCAAAAGGGGACAATCGTGGCCATCAATGGGCCTATCACCAACATTGAAAAAGATCGTGCCCTGTTTGAGGCCCAGAAATCTGAGGAAAGTCTACGATTAAGAGCCCCACATAATTCAATTGAGGAAAGTGCAAAAACATGTGACCAACATCTGGACAGTCCAGTTTTTCACCACAAAAGGGTCAACAGTGCCCAGAGACGTAAAGACTTTGCGTCGTCAGTTCGAAGAGCTAAACAGATCATGAACCAAGAGGTCGAAGGCTCTTTACACTCCAGTGGAAGTCAGTGTAGATCTTGTAGTTCTTGGTGCTCTATGGGTTCATTTCATTCTGAAACCCACCGAGATTCTTTAACATCATGCCAAACTTGTTCGCTCAGATTACTAAGCAGTAAAGAAAGCGGATTTTCCAGATCAATGGATTTTGATTCCTTTGAACTGGCACGGTCCAGGAAATGTTCTCGATGTAGCATGGAATCAGATGAAACTGGACTGGGTGGAATGGATTTTCATAGTTCCCGGAACAGTGAGACTATGTCTCTTGGCTCACACAAGCATCGTCACCACCATCACCAACATCATCATCATCGTCAAAGCACCACGTCATCACGTCATCACCATAGACACAGGCATCGACACCACAGACATCGCACGTCCAGTACCGGAAGTCATCACAAGTCCAGCAGACATAACTCTGCAGGTTACAGCCACAGGTCCTCCAGGGATGTGAGTTCTCTGTCCGTGGACTATCCAGACGATGACATCTTCCGCTATTACAGCAGCACAAATAGCAGTAACAATCACATACAGAGATCTGAATCCAGATCTTCCAGACGATCCACTAGATCTCATCACGGACACAGAGATCATAAAGAAAGGGAAAGTTCCAAATCCCACAAAACTCACAAAAAACTGTCCCGAACTAGAAGTGATTGGGTGGATAGGTTGTCGCCTGATTATGACATGTACAATGAGCACATGCCTTTGGAACAAACAAGATCCGACACGAGTAATGAAGCGCGTTCTAGTCCCAAACCACGGATTTACAAAGTGAAAAGTTTAGATTTGAAACCACAAGGTCATTATAAGAGAAGCGGTGATAACTCTCCAGTGGATGAACCAGAAGTCCCAGCCGCACAGCGACCGCACCATAAGCACAGACCCCTCTCTCCTCGAGCCAAGAGTCCAGATGTCCACCAACGCTTTGTGCAACCAGCCGAAGTCATTAAACGTAAAGCAATACAAATAATTGAGGCAGAAATGGGGAAGCATAGGTCTTCAACTCTGCATGTCCCTTCAACTGCTGAACCTCTGGTGCTCAATTCAGAAGAAAACACCCTGCCTTCGTCTACTGATGACGTTCCAAATGAAAATACCAGTGTTAGACGTAAAACTCACAGTGATAAAACGAAACATAAGAAACACAAAACTAGTGTGAGCATTGACCACGATGCCAGCGGAAGACGTAGTCTTCGGGAGCGCAGCGGCAGACGAGGCAGTTCCCCGCAAATAGAGCTAACCATGCGAACCCCCTCAGGACATTTTGGGCATGTGTCCCTAGATGATGATGACCGGTCCTTGGAGCCAAACTACGGTGGTACCGGGTATACGTCATCGTATGACACAAGCCCCGAACTTCCCTTCCCCGTCACGCCTTCCTACTTTGTTACTTCAGGCAATAGACACGCAAGAAGGGTCCACAGCTTACATAGCAGTAGAAACACCAGTCAACGGTCAAGTCGAGAGCATAGTCGTCCAACGTCGCCTCACAACAAGAATCCAATGCGAGACTCTGCATATCAAAGTAAAGAACAATCAACAGAAAAAACAAACTCCCGGCCCGGTTCCAAATCGGTCAGTCCCACCATGAGCAACGGTATCATGGTAGGAAGATCAAGGGACGATTCAGCTGTGCGTTATGCTTCAAGACCATCAAGGTAAAGGACAAACTGATTACCACCCGCGTACGAAGTACGAGGGAAGGTAATGTTTTCAGTTTGTTTGTTCACTGGGGGGAGGGGGTACCCTCTGGCCTCTGGTCCCAGGTTGTTTGTTCACTGGGGGGAGGGGGTACCCTCTGGCCTCTGGTCCCAGGTCCTTTCAAGGGATGTACGCCCTAGTCCTGTCACTTGTCCTGTCCTGCCAGGGGACCCCAGCCAGGATTACCCCTTCCCCAGCCAAGACAGGGGTACCCCCTGTCCCTTCCCCTCCCCAAACCAGGACAGGACAGGGGTATCCCCCTCCCCCCAGCCAGTAGAGCAAGGCGGGCGGTGACGCAGGAGGACTTCGGACCCAACACTTTGGCATTAGCACTTTAAAATGTACACATTTCTAAGGGGAATAATGACCTCTTTAATGCAAGGTAATACCATATATGATCACCTTAATAAGGGTACTATTAATACATGATAGGGAAACTTCTCCCTTAGCGTAAGGCCATAAATATAAGCAAGCCATAACTGCTGACAGCTCACCGCTAAACAGCCCACTATTACATAATAACCAATAGAACAGCTATGCACAAGCCATGCATTAGGGTTTCCACCAAAAAGCCTTGACAGCTAACACACGACCTAGCTTAAGCAGCAGAGTCCCATAACTAAAGTGCCAACCACACTACTGCCACCATTACTTATTTTATTCACCGCCGAGTAAGGAGAGAGAAATACTTAAAGGACCAAGCTAATAAGACAACATTAATATGGTTATCAGAGCTCTACCTTGAGCTATCAAAACCAAAGTTTCTGGGCAGTGACAGATTATTGGCGACTCGGTAGAGTTACCTGAGCAGTTGGATTTGTGTTACACACGAATGTTTCAGATTTTTGACAATTTTTTGGGCACTTTTTTTTGGCACAAATGTTAAGCATGAATGTTGAAATGAACATGGGGGGAACTCGGAAAACTCAGAAAAACTCAAAATTGCATTTAGGTGGAGGGTACCATTGGTGACCATCTTTTATTAGTTATCATCTTGTCAGCCATCTTGGATGACAGCCATTATTAGAACAAAAATGGCAATTATAGCTCATAGAGTAAACATAGAGACTTGCAACAAAAACTGAACCCCACTAAGTTTGGGTCAGTCTTCAACTTTAACATAATGTTGGCCATCTTGGTCAGTCTTCAATTTTCACATAATGCCGGCCATCTTAGAAGTCAGCCATTACCAGAAATCACAAAACTGGCAATTATAACTCATAGAGTCAACATAGAGACTTGCAACAAAAGCCAAACCACACTAAGTTTGGGTCAATCACAGTTGCTCATAGAAAGTGTGTAAGACTCATGCAGGGTGCCATCAAATCCCCCTCTCCCACCCCCCCCCCCCCGAGTCACCTACGTGAAAGTTTTACACTACCTGATATTTTCCCAAGTGCAGAACGAATTAGCTTATATTCTGTTAGCTCAAAAGATATTAGCCTGATAGTGATATCACACGATTTACTTGAAATTTAATTTACGAGATTGCTTCCTGTATTGACTTTTTCACAATGTCCGCTCTGTTTTCTTAAAGTCAGCACTGCAGTTTTGTCTTCGTTTCTTTCTTCTTCTAATTTCTACAAATGTCTGTTGAATACAATTCACAATCAGGGTTCCCGGCAGCACTGAAAAAATGAGCAAAGTTTTATCAGTTAGGGAATTTTGAAATTTTAGCAGAAGGTCAGGAATTTTGGTTAGGTCGGGGAAAATTAGATCAGAAAATAATAAAAAATTATTGGACAGTGTAAATATAAAAACAATTCTTTGTTGACATATTTTTGCTGAATATAGACTCCACACGGAGGGAAAATGTGAGGCATCCCTGAATACTGTTGACAAAAGTAACATTTTAATACAATTTAATTATGTCTATGTAGTTTGAGTTTCTTATTGAAAGCATTTCAAGAAATAAATATATTTTTTTATGATTTGTGAGAAGAAAGTCAGGGAAAATGTGAGCAATACTGGAGAAGTCATGGATTTCTTGAGAGGAAAAAAAGTGGGAGAAATTTATTCTACCAAACATTAATTATAACCACAATTATTTTACCAAACACAATATTTAAGAAAGCTTTTCTCCACAGGCAAGAAGATAAGCGGGTGACGAATCAATTGGAGCTGGCTGCTCGAAAGCTTTTGGCTATGCAAGAAGTAGGAGACCGTCGGCCTGGAGATCATGACATTCCAATGGTTCACTTGAGTAAAAATTCCAACGGCATGATGTAAGTGTGCTAAAAAAAATACACATTTTCAATAGTCTATAAATTTCTCTCACTAATTTCCCCTCATTTCAAATCTTATTTCATGTTTATTCTTTAGTGTGGCAAGGTAAATTCCAAAAATAACATAACTACAACATTGTCGAACAATTGCTGAGGTATGCCCATGGGCATGGATATAAGTTTATCATTTTTTTGGCAAATGAATTTCTTGCTACGCTAACAGAAAAAAAAATATCGCGCCAAAGTTTCACTTTTTCGCACTTTTCTTCAATTACAAATGTGAAAGCCTGACATGATTCCAAAGAATCTATGGAATCATTTCATATGCCATGTTATGGCACCTTATGTTGTATATTTATGTTGGATCAAATATTCTTTTGTTTGATATTTCACTGCCACTTACCTCTTCGCCTTTACAGTTTCTTGGTTTCAATGTGATCCAACACTAATCTTTATGTTGTGATGAAGAATTAGTGATCAGTGCTGTGGGTTTGTCTGTTTCAGTTTTACGGTGGCGGAAGACCCACTGGAGTTCACCAGTTTACAGTCTGATTGCTGAAAGTAAGACACAACACATGTATTACTTTCCCGATCGCAGATGATTTCAATCACCCTGGAATTATATTAAAAATTAGAACAAAAAAGCTGCTTCAAAACAAAAAAAAAACAACATGTTTGGTGCAGATTAGTGTGATATCTTATTTCCGTACGTTTTCTTACATCCATACGTTTTGTGCAGAAATCTCTGCCGGATTTTTGTTTCCCTTTTTATTTGAAATCCTTTCATTTCATTGGTATTTATTGTACGGCGATTTCTTCCTCGCATCAGTTATTCATAGTTGAATGGATTGTTACTAGTCAAGTTTACTTTCTTAATATGCATGAATCCGACCCACACGTATTGTCTACTATTACCCTCACTCATTTCCTGGGATATGAAAGTCGCCTCATTAATATTAAATTTAGAAAAATTAAATAGAAGAAAATATCTCTTGGGAGACCGATGATTGACGCCTCAGTACATGTGGAGTAAAAAATTGTAGCGGCACTTTCTTTTTGTAGGTTTTACTTCCATGACAGCCATGGCCATAAGGCATTAAAACAGCGAAAGCCGTGGCCAAGCAGAATGCTGAGTATGATTGCTGATGAAGAGAGTGAAGCAACCAGTCCTTCAGATGGTAATGGCAACAAACAGCTGTTTCCTTCAACTGCAGCAGGGTTGCTGCCTAAGGCCAAAAACCTGAGCAGAGGTCCTTCTAGTGAACAAGAAGGGAAACTGAGCCCTGTTGCACAAGGTATATTGGTTGAAGGGAGCAATGAAGTGGAGGAATCGATGACAGATCTGAATGACAACAAAGGTAAAAACACCAAAGTTGAAGATGAATCTGAGTTGCAAACGATTTATCTTCCTAATATTGGAATAATCAAAGTAGATGCAATTAGTGAGGTATGACCTGAAAGAATATCATCCACAGTCAGAAGACAATTGCAGAAAAAATCTGGAACATCTCAAAACACTTCTGCTGCATTCTTTTTTCAATGCTGTTTTGGACTATCGGCTACGATTATAATAATCGCTACTTTCACTGGAAACCATACCTACATTATTTTAAAACCCAGGTGGGAAAATTATTTTTATCATATATACAGAGAATATCCTGTAATTGCCTATCTCATTTTTGAAAAAAAAATCTATTGTTTATTTACTAGAATTTACTTCTGTGCACGCGCCCTTATTTGTTTTTCCGAGATTCTTAGCAAATTTCAATATCTTGATCTGTTAATAAAAAATTGTGGTACAAAATTTAAAAGTTTTAATCATGCTTGAAAAAGCACTTGTGTATTCTGTTAAAGTAGTATCTTTTAAAAAGGAAGTTTCGAAGTTTTGTATTTAGTTTCTTATGATAAGAATGAAGAAGAGTTTAAAATATATCAGTTTTCTTAACAAAACTTGTGTGATTGTCATTGTGATTGAAACTGTGATACAAAATTCCGTCAGTGATTGTGCTATCGTTGACTCACCCTGTCTGCAGAACAAACGCCTTTATTACTTGGAAAAACATTTACTCCAAGTATAACGGACTTTCAATGGAAATACAAAACTAAATGTTTGAAAGTGTTCTTATAAGAAAGTCTGCACAATTACTTTTCCTTGAGTGAATATGTATGGCTTTGGCTGAACCAGTTAAGTTTTGCTTGTAAATAAGAAGTATACACATATTTAATCCACAGAAGTGGCAATTAAATCGATAGTTAAATCTATTTAAACCAGTTGTTACACGAATTAAGTTTTATTTCGTTTCATAACCTTCCGAATTTTATGCACTACCCTTGTATTATACCTTTGTTACTTATTTACATTATATAATTTGAAGAAATGCATTGATTTTTTAAAGTGTGTTGTGGGCCAACTAATATGAAGAGGAATTTGATGAGAAATGTGTTCTTTATCCTGCATTTGATGTTGGTGACAGAATGAACATATTGTATTGTTAACTATGCAACATTGAATGTCAAGATGAGATTTTTAGAAACCCATGCACAGAATAAGACCAGAAATGGTTGGATTATTTTGTAAATACAAAGTAACAGTTATATCAATTCATTTTTCTGCTGTTTGGCCCCAAAATAATTTTAAAAAATTTAATCGCTTGCAAAACTTATTTGCAACGCAGTAGATATGTTAGGTTTCATGCAACTTGCAATTACCCCACTTTTCTTCGCTTTCAACTAGATGTGAAGAAAACTACTTTCCCAACGAAAATTCAAAGGGCCTTGCATATTTTATTTCACCATTTTCATCGAATATTTTATTTTTAATTTGAGTTCTGAAATTCTATTATTTTGGGGTTTCCTATTCAGTATATACATCTTGGATCTCGCATCTATTAAAGCGATACATTCTTGAGACCTCCCACAATTAGAAATGAAACTGGTGAAAATTGTTATGTTTTAAATGTCTATTTCTCGCGTGGATTTTATTCACATTATAGCGTTACATAGATATTTATTTATCTCTTGAAAAGTCAAAGATACAAGACTTCTGTATCTCAGGGTGATGATTAAATCTTTCTGTAAGATACAAAATTGCTAATAATGACTAAAACACTTGCAAAATCAGAACAGGAATCATAACAATTCCTGGCAGGATTACATACATGTCAATGATTTATTCCAGGACTTAAGATCCAGGTAATTTCAGAAAATCCAGATAATATCTTGCAGAATACGTACTTGTATAACCGTTGATTTGGTCTTATCATGTAAAGTTTATGGGTAATCGAGTTTTCCTATATTTCCTAATTTTCTGCCAAATCCTGGCAGAATTCTGCCAGCATTGACATTCAATGGTTGCG
>JBCAUG010031753.1:0-10231 GCA_038406175.1 Haplosyllis leylae
AAAAAACTTAAATTCATCCAGTTTAAGACAATATGTTTCATTTATTCCAATAAATAACAATGAACACTTATGTTATATGTTTTTTCATGCTATCCGGAGCCAAAAAGTTGTCAACTCTAAATTCTGCACACGTACACGTCCTCGAAACTCGAGACGGCGACTCGTCAGTTTGCCTGCCTCATAAAATATGGGACTTGGGAGATTTTGTCAGTTTTGGACACAGGATCAAAAACGCAGAATGCTCGTTCTTTTCTAAATCTGTTAAACAAAAAATTCTACACAAATCTTGAATTGCCGAATCAAAGATTTATGACATGAAGACAAAATGTTTCACCATCACTGCTCACACTTGTTTGCAAAACTTTTTTGGCCACATTGTAAAAATTTTCTGCAGATTAAAGGCTAGTTACTTTAGGAAAGTGAAATAGCCTGGCTGCAACTACTAATGAATTAGTAATTTGACGTGTTTTCGTTAACGATCCTATTACAAAGAAGTTTTCTCAGAAAAACCCGCCTTATATCTACCTGTCCAAACATGTAAACATACGGCTGTATGATATTAAAAATATTACCAAAAACAACACTTACAATATAGAATTTAGGAGAAACATAACCGACTCGAAATAAAATAAGTTCTGACATAAAATTATACTGAAATAGAAAGTAAATTACGGATGGTAATTTTGTCGCCACATACAAGCAAATCAGTACGAGTAAAACAACAACGCCTCTGGCCTTTCGATACACTCTCCCTGTTTCTTGTACAGAACTGTTGTTGCCCGCTTGAGCTGAAGGAGACCTTGACGCTACGACTTGGATCATAATTAAATGGATTTGACGCGCATGCTTTCTCGCCAAGAGCAAGACATGTACGTAACAATAAACTACAACTATGCAAAGAATTAATACATAAATATGGAAATACAATAAATAATCTCCTCGCAGGAGATAGAATCCCACTCTGCAATCCCGTATGAATTTCCAAGGGATCTTTCCATTTCTTTCGTGTTCAGTTACACTGTTCCATACGAGAGGTAAGCTGCCATTCAACAGTGCAATCAAAAAGGCCATCGTCACAGCTACAGCAAGCCGAACATTGGTCACCAAATGGTCATAGTGTAAAGGCTTCACAACTGAAATCCATCGTTCAACAGCAATTATAACGTACATGTGAAGTTGGCTTAAAGCAAACGTGTAAGTTAACCAAACGTTGTTCGCGATACATCCAAGTTCTGTATTCCGCACAGCGTCTATGTGTCGAGTTTTACTTATCAAAAGGATGGTCACTTGCAAGAGAATATTTGCGACAGATTGTGCAACGATAAGTGCGTTGGTCTTCGTTCTTAGTCTACTGTGCGCTATTATGATAACCGTCAAAAGTCCATATGCACACAATGATATATATGATAAACCGTGAACCAGAGATTCAATTACTTTAATTGACATATTTATTCACACATCTTAATTGTACAATGCTTAATGGATCACAATAAAATGTCTATTTTTCGTATTTTGAACAGTCATCTTATTTGCGCATATGAGTTCCGTTGCGTTTTCAAGCGGTAAACTCCACCAATAAGACAATTTCAAAATGTGAACGCTCATTTCATTCCAACAGAACAGCTCCACGATATTTCTCTTTCATTTGGACCTACGCGCAGATGGGTGTTCATTGTCGAAAGGTTTGCTTCTGTCGCACTCTTTACGACACACAAACTTTTAATAAGCTGCACTTATTAACAAAAAAGTTATTTCATTAAGAAAACATAAGATTTTTTAAGAAGTGCTTCTGCCTAGTATTACTTACAAACGTTGAAACTTTAGTAACACATTCTGGGGCCCGCTAAATTAATGTGCGCAAAACCTCGTTTCGTTTTACACGCTTCGCGATTAAATAATCGATTACCAGCGTTTCAAAGGCTAATTACACCGCTGTCCCTGGTAATTCAGGAACATCTCTAGCTGTACTCAATTCAACTGTCTAGGTACGCGTAAATTTTCTTCTGAGCACGTCATAAATATCCTTGTTGGCAAAGGCGTAAATGAAGGGATACAAGACCGAATTGGTTTGAGATAAAACAACACAAGTCACAAAAATTTCTCTGGGAACGTTCAAGCTAAATATAGTATCTTGGGTCCAGAATTCATATTGCACAGCATTACAAACTTTGAGAGGAAACTTGGTTGTGATATACATAATAATTAAAAAGAGTAGGATTTTAATGCCCCTAGCAGTTCCTTGTTTTACGGTGACAACTTCGAAATCTTTGCCATCTGTAATATCACTGACGTCGTTTATTGATCTACCTCTGGATGCGTAGATGGATTGTCTTTGTGCTGCAATACTTCCAGAAAGTTTTCTTGCAAGAACTAAAATCTTGACATGTACAACTGTAATAAAGACAGCCTCCAGTAAAGTCACAATATGAATAAGTGCTATATAATCGCCTCTTAATAATAAAAAATGAAGGCAGCCGTTTGAATTCCAACGAAAATTAATTTCCTGATGTACATTTACATTGTTCCATTCCAGAATTGGCAGAAGTCCCATTGAAAATCCGCAGACATAAGCTCCGGCCAAGCTTAACATCAACCGTTTCCATGTCATTATACAATGGTACCTCAAAGGGTAGAACACTGAAACAAATCTTTCCACGGCAATTAATGAGAATAAGTTAATTGAAATTAAAGGAAAAGCTAAAGCTGGCGTCACTATTACAATGCAGTTGTACTCTGAGTTACTTACTGCGGGTCCTACCAGTCCTGATATTGTGGTTGACAGTAAATTTAACACATCCGAAATGCTTAATGCAATAACCAACCGATTGGTATTGGTCAGCAAATGACTGTTCTTTAAAATCACAGCAAGGAGCATAGCATATCCCGCAAAACTTACAACTGCCATTGATATTATCACAAATTCTAAAAAGCCCATGACAGTTCATCCTCAACTTGTCAGTATCCGTCTTCAAATGCAAGGATAAAAATTGTACTGTCCTGCTGATTAACTGTAAATTTGTGCGTCGAAAACATATGACCCACGTGCCAAACATCCGTGTGTTAGTATAACTCGTTAGTCAGGTCTATTGCCCAGATCCAGTTCGGATATTATTGTCGTGCAGTTGTAGACTCTCACTAAATTAATAAGATCTACTTAAGGGGCTTTCACACCAATTTAACATGTTTGCTCTCAAACAAATGTAACCTTCCGTTGTGCTTATCAACAAGGACAATTTGTTGTTGTAAACGCATAACTTGCAAAATTTTGCATTGCTTATTTCCCATAAAAATGTTTAACATAGTCCACCATCCCCTGAGGTAAACACTGACGGATCCAGGATTTGGCCAAAGGGGGGTGGTTCAAGGTTACTGTACTTACATTACCGAATGAAATAAAATACAACGTGAATTGCCGACAATGATTCGAAGAATAATTTGGTGACGTTTGAAAAAATGTCACCATTGTTTTTAAGCAGAGGTGTGAAACAACCCTTTAAATGGGGCAACATGTCTGTGCAATTTCATGTTTTCTCCAATTTTTTTATATAATATTTTAAAGATTCGAGTATTTGATTGACCGAGTGACAAGTTACATGACTTCAACTCTTCTTTTATGCCAAATCTCGCGAGATCTGCTCAAAGACACCATACCCTTTGACTAAAAGACATCACAAGATGGCTCGCAGCTCACAACATCTAGGATCACATGCATCCATCACCCTCTCTGGGGGATTTGCTGTGCTGTGAAGTGCTGATTTTTCAGATGTCGAATTTATTCAAAAACATTTTTGGCAAAGGTGTAGGTTTTCGAAAATTTTTACTGTCATGGAAGTTTCACCGGGTGGCTCGTAGGGCACCAAGGCACGAGAGGGTTTGAGCATTTGTGCTCTAGTGCCCTCCTTTAATCTTCTGTGAATGCAGATGGCACTTTAACCCTGCATGCTATAATCAGACTTGTTTGAACTTTTGCATTTATGCCGAGTTGACTCCAGTGGTGGGGACACCTTCACCTGACATGTTATACTCATTGTTTCCGCATACAGTGGAACAGTGCATGAGAGAAAGAATGAGTACGAGTACTAGGGTGCAAGAGCACAAAAAGGAAATGGCATTTTTGAGTGCCGGTGACCTTCTCAAAACTTTTGGAGCCAAAAAGGCAATCACTAAGGTGACTCTATGAATTGGAATCCTAAATTATTATCATAATTTTTCTTTCTCTCATAGTTCTCGAAGTTGTCATTTATGTCATTTTTTATTGAAAATTAAAACAAAAACAAAGTCTGAAGAACAGTAACAAAGTTGTTTATTTTCTTCCCTTTCTGCCTTTTAATTTTCCACCCGTTCCTTTTGAGTTTGAAAATTTCCCACCTTTTTTCTTCCCGCCTCCACCACCTGACTTCCCACCAAATCCTTTTTTCTTTCCAGTCTTCTTTCCTTTGCTTTCTCTATTAAAGGCAGATCTGAAGTAAAAATAAATGCTATAAATTTCCAAGAAGTTAATGGCACGACGTAATCTTTTCATTTGAAGCAAGTCTCGACCAATCAAAAAACATAGTTCAGTATGAAGTCTTTATTGGTGAACGCTAATCCAAGTTATGTCTTGTTTCATGTAAATATGGCAGTGATACTTCTTCGTGTAAATACTTGCCTTGACTGCTGCTCTTTTGCAATGTGTTGGTTAACTGCTTTGTTAATATCTAATGTTGGTTTGTCGCTTTGTACTTTATTTAAAATGTTCAGCATTCTTTTCTTTTCTTTACCAGCATCACCGTAATTCGGTTCAAACTGTACGAAGGAAAAATAAAACACACAATTATACCATGGTGTGGTTTTGAAAATGCAAATGATTCAAATGATTCGCCTATTTTCTGAACTTTTTCCATGCGTGTTTTTGTTCTTGTTGTTTTTTTTTTGGGGGGGGGGGGCATTAAAATAGCATTTATCCCACTTCCATCACAGAAGGAGATATACTGCTAGTAATTCCCTCAAACCTACAATCACAAAAACCTCATTTCATTTCCAAGATCAACAAATCAGAATTTATTAGAAAAGTCAAAAGATGATAGTAACGCCCCCACAGCCCCAATACATAATTTAATTACTTAAAGCTTCAAAATTTTTCTGTGTAAAATAAGCTTTTAATATCTTTAGGGAAATTTCCTGCGTTTTCCTGCCTGGAAAACAATTTGCCTACAAAAATGAGCTAGAGGTTCTGAATGGACATTTTTGGATTTAAAGAAATGAAGGACATAATTGTACGAGATTAAAAAATAAATCGACGTTTGGCTTACGGGTCTTTCTACAAGAGTTGAAGGAAATACAAAGTAGGGAACCAGTCGGCTCGGAAATTTTTACAGGATAACACAATCTTGTAATTAATCTTTCCAATCAAAGAAAATGCTTAAAATTGGAGACAAAGTCAAATTCCATGAATGATAGAAAATTGCCTTTTCACATTTAAGATAACACTTACCTTTCGTTTTTTACCCATGTTCTTCGCAGGTTTTTCTTTAGGCAACTTGTCTGTAAATTTCCCAACGGATGCTGTTGACCGTCTGGCCTCAGCTATTGCTCGATTAACATGGTTTTTATCTGGCTCCTCTGTTGGAACCAAACCTACGCCTGGTACTGAAATTAAATTGTACTAACTATTGACAATTTCATAACCATCACCAATTTCTTGTTTTAAACACGGCCAGTGGCGGTTTACATCAATACGTTCATGATAAGACTTACGTGGTGAGTATCCACGTCTGTAAAGCACGGCAAGTGATACTAAGTCTGTGCAAGGCTAAAATGATCGTACCTTTTCCTTTCATATTTCTAGCTATATTCCTGAGCCTCTGTAATTCATTTTTGGCCACTCTTTCTTTCTTCTCTTTCCGTAACTTTGAAAACTGGTCTTCCATTGGATCTTGAAAGAAAAGTACAAATCTATGTGATTTCACTTCTCTACTTGCTTAATTTATATCGCTAAACTAAATATTAATAATCTTTTTCCCGTTCATACCAAACATTGGCATCACAGGTATTATTTGACGTGTAATGTTACTTGTAACGGACAGTAGTAAGAAATCAGCAAATTTTAGCAGCGTAAATCAATCTGAACTAAAATCTTACCTGCGCTCTCAGGAACTTCAAGGACCCACTCACGTTCCGGATCATTAGCTCTCTTGTAGCCCCATGTTGGTCTCCATTCCTTGTCAGATTAATAAACATATTGTCAATGGAATAAGCCCTCCCAATACTTTCTGCTTGGTTTTTAAAATGTCTCCAGAAGAAATTGCAAGTTACCTTGAGTTCTTCGTCCCAGACCTTCCGTCCTTTTTTCTTCCTTTGAATACCTTTCAATTTTGCATACTTCTCCCATTTTGTTTCTGGCTTAGGTTTGGGTGGCTATGGAGAACAACGTGTTCATAATAAAATTCCATCAACAGTGAGCGAATAAGCAATTTCACGAACAAATACACAACACATTTGAACAGCAATGTCTGGAGGGCGAGGCGACTAAAAATCCAAGCTGGATGAGTTAGACACCTTCGTACAATATAAATTCAGAAGTAAAATCTCTTTCTCAAAGAGCGCCCTTTATTTTTAAACGTCGGGTAGTTTCATAGAACGTTAACATTACTCACAGGTTTTTCTCTGGGTAGTAGTGTCTTGGCTTCTGGCAGCTGTAATGAGTAAAATTATTCCTTTTTTTAACTAGTAACCTGAGTAATCACTCCAATGGATTTTACATGGACATTCTTGCACCACTAACAAATAAGAACTAACCAAAATTTTTCACGTAGTGGGTGAAATATATTCCTTACCGTTGCCACAATAGTTTCTTGCACTC
The DNA here is from genome assembly GCA_038406175.1 of Haplosyllis leylae. NCBI lineage: Eukaryota > Metazoa > Annelida > Polychaeta > Phyllodocida > Syllidae > Haplosyllis > Haplosyllis leylae. The sequence goes on from JBCAUG010031753.1 coordinate 6,842, forward strand.
TAGTAATCGGAAGCTACAAATATGAAGTTTCAAAAATACCTTCAACAACGTCGCAATAAAAAATAGACACAAGATCAAACCTACACACAAAAACAAAAGAGAGATTGCTTAGTTTTTTGCTGATAAACTGACTTCAATGCAGTCGTGATGTCAAACACTTGTTCGTTCAAAAGGAATGGAAGAAAATTGTTACGACAGAATAGTAAAGAATTGAAAAGGTTACGGGAAAGGCTCAAAACAAAGCAAAAGTTGCCCATATTATTGGCACTATCTGATCTAGAAAAATATGCATAAATTATTATGGACATTGGGGAATCAAACTATGGAAACAAAAAAAAATTGGAGTGAAAGAATTCCACTTGCTGGCTCGTACAGGTTGTTATTTTCAATCCCTGGTCTTCTTCTATCTTGGATCTTCAACTACCATCACAACAAGGATGAACTGCAAACTTCAAATTTCTTTTCATCGAAACCTAAATGCATGGTTACGAAGTATAACTAATTGTAACCAAGTAAAACGACTTTTCTTTGATTCTAAGCAATGGATCTACTAAAAATTCAATGGAAATTAAGGACTGGTTGCGTTTCCATCAACTACACGAAATATCAAAGAGTGAAAGAATTCTACTTGCTAGCTCATGTGGGTTGTTATTGTTAAACCATTGTCTTCTTCTGTGCCAAGACTACAAGTACCAAAAAAGAACCCCAAATTTCTTTTCATCAAAACCTAAATGAATAGTTGTTAGTGGTGGCATATTGCCCTATTATCATCCACTTAATATGTGGTTGCTAGGAGCAACCAGTGGCAACTAAGGACAATAATGGATTTTTATTGGTTGAGGCTCCCCACCACAGCCCATCACATGACCCTGTAACCGTATGCAACCTTATATGACCCTACTGATTGGTTGAGGCTCCCCACCACAGCCAAGGAGACCTTACCCTACACAATGCTACATGACCCTACTGATTGGTTAAGGTTCCTCTCCAACCAAACCTTACCCTACATGACTCTACACAATGCTACATGGCCCTATTTAATGCTACACAACCATATGCAATGCTATGCACCACTAATGGTCCTTTCTGATTGGTTGAGGCTCCCTAGCATAGCCAATCAGATTTCCAGGATTAATCTACCCAATTTATATAAAACCCTGATTTTTTCCCACAACCCTCTTAAGAAAATATCCGCATCCCCAGTTTACATGGAAAAGCTGACACTAAACGAGCCAGCAAATATTTACCTCACAAGTGCTGCAAATACTTTGTGCACTCATTTAAAAATCGTTTGATATATCACAACAAATTACATACCTCCCATATCTTATTTATCAAAAGTTGACAATTGTCTCTGGCCAGTGACAGTAGATAACTCTCCTTTGAAGTCCTGAAATTAAATCAATGTCCTTTACTTTTCGTATTTCTAAGCTTTACTTTAATGGGCCTATTACCCATCCGATTGGTTTGGTCCTTAAAGATTTTGCGAAAAAGAAAGTCCTCCTGTGGGAAACCGCACGAGGCATGATACCACCCGCAGCCTAACCTGTACTTGGGGGGGGGGGGCTGCCGTGGGCCCATAGACTGGGGTACCCCCTCCCCAGAAGGGACATAGGGCCAGAGTGGGGTACCGCTCCCCCCCCGGAAAGGACATGAGACCAGAGACCAGGGAAAGAACCTGGGACTGGGGTACCCCCTGGTGAACAGACAAATTGAAAACATTACCTTCCCCATTCCTTCGGAATGCGGGCGGTGATAAACGGGGTACAGCTGGCAGCATCTGAAATTTGTCGTACTCAATGTTGCAACGTGAGAATAAGGCCCCATGAACAATAGATCCAGATCTAGCAGAGAAGTGATATTATTATACGAGGTAGAACCAACATACTTAAGCTGTTTCGAGTCAATCTCATTTGAATCAACTGCTAATAGATTTCCTTCATCAATTTCTACAGCAATATCTTTTTGTACTTCAACTGTTTTGTATTTAGACTCTCTTTCTGCTATATTATCAAGCACGTTTTTCACTACTGTGTCCGCCATCATGCATGCCAAACCGAAACCATTTCTTATCTCTGCTTTGATTCGCTTAACTGCATCACGTGCCGCCCCCGTGTCTGTTCGTCGTCTTCCTGATCAAAATGTAGGAACAAATTTAAGTATGAGGATATATTTTTGACGAATACACACATTATTTTGTGATAAGTACATATATTTGTCAAGATGTTAAAGAAAGATGGGTGGCAGAAGAAATTTCTGCGGGTTAAACAGATGGCAGATCAGAACCTTGGCCGGTAAGTAGACCTTGATCTGGTCACTTCTAATCTTTCAGGCCCCCCAGTTACAATTCCCCAATATCAGCGAAATCTAAATCTATCTGCATTTGAGCTATTAAAATTTAATTTATATCTGATTGTACTTTGCTTAAATGCTCTTCCTGGATGCCATTGACATAACTACTTCCGCAAGATCTATCAATAGGCAAGAAATGGAACCGAGGGCAGAACTAATCTGCTGTAGTCATGTATGGACATTGAACCAAAATTACCATCTAAATCGTAGACTTATTGTTTGCTAACATCGAGTACAAATACTGAAGGTGTTCAGGGTAAAATGGATCACGACATTCGTAGGCGGGTGACATGTGTGCTGGTGTCTTGATTTATGAAACACTTGACGAAAACTAGATTTATGAAACACTTGACGAAAACTAGATTATGAAACCTTACTTTTTGTTAGGTAACTTTATTTGTGCACACAACAGTTTCACAAATTTAGAAATCACTGAACTGTTTCTCGAAGAAGTTGTGGATTTTGTCAAAGGGAAAGGGTTTGACACAGTTCTGACATAGTGCAACGAATACAGAAATGAACTCATTTAGAAGGTTTGGGGCCTACATAGGGCCACAATATTTGTAGGGTTTAGACTGAAAATTTTAATTAACACTGTTACTTTTCTCTTGACTTAACTTGTCATAAGCTTTACTGCCCACAGTCCCAAAATTTGCAATGGCATTATCCAGGTCCGCCATTTCCAAATATCAGGCAGTGAAAGTTTCACATGCAGGTGGCTCGCACCCTTCGCACCCCTTGCACCCTTCGCACCCCAACCTTCTCACCCCTTGCACCCTTCTCACCCCTTGCACCCCTTGCACCCTTCACACCCCAACCTTCTCACCCCTTGCACCCCTCACACCCTTTGCACCAGATGTTACATTGCATCACTATTTATAGTCTTTCTGGGGTGCGAAGGTTGGTGTGAGGGGTGTGAAGGGGTGCAAAGGGTGCGAAGGGGTGTGAAGGGTGCAAAGGTAATAATAAACTAGGTTTTTGGGTCCCCACCACACTAGGTCATAAAAAGTTCAATTACAACATATAGTGGTTAGATGT
>JBCAUG010031764.1:0-10231 GCA_038406175.1 Haplosyllis leylae
ACAGCCACCCTCAAGACCGATGGTAAATTTTCCCTGGGACACAGAACATGAAGAAGATTTTGAAATTGGTTGGCTGTTGCTTGAGGAAGATACCAGACCTATCATTGCCCCTTACACTGGGTTTCAGCAGTGCCTTCTTGATCAGGATGTCTCCCTGCATATGTAATTAGGTACAATATTGGTGTATGCTCCCTAATGTCTTCTGCTGGAAAAGAATATTTTTTCTCTGTTATGCTTGTATATGTTCTAATTTGAGTTAAATTGTATTGTAAAATGTAGTACAGTATGACTAGCAACACTGGTAATCCTAATGAAGATGCCCAGATGTAGTATGGCTTTGCAGAATTGCTAGACGACTATGATAACTATTCAGTGATGTTTTTTTGACATTTATCGACCATTTTAAGCATGGTGTAGTGTGTGTTAGAAATGTTTATGAATCGTAATAGAAAGATTAAAGAGTAGACATAATTATTTGCTTCAGAAACATGCAAGAATGGAGTTATAAATGAAAAAGAAACGGCAGATAGTTTGACATATTGAGGGTTGTGATAAATAGTTATGAAACATTATGAAATGTCCACCACCATTTCTTGTAGAATCGCCGCCATTCATTCTGGAGATGTGTACCAAAAGGCAGATCAAAAACATGATGGACGAGTTTAAGATTATACAGCCACAGTTTTCATACAGGATGAAGGTTGGAACTAAAACTGAGGAGGAATTGGAAAATATTATGGCTGCAGCTAGGAGAGAGAAAGAGAAAGCCAATGAGGTGACCACATTGGTGTCTAAAGAGGTTGTGACAGTGGATACTGGAGAAGAAGTTGAGGAAGAGGTTTTTAGTAAGTGTTATTATATTTATTAACCAGAGTTAGTGTGTGTGTGTGTGTGCATTAATATTTTGAATGTTTGAAAGGATATTTGGTATTGGTTTTTACTTTTACAGGAAACCCTTATTCTGGGATTTTGGATGATGAAATAGTCAAGTCTACTATAAAAATGGCAGTGGGGTGTATGATCCTAATGCACTGAAGTGAAGTGTCGATTTCCTGACAAGTTTGTGTAAAAGCTTGTACAAGACTATTTCTGGACAAAGTCATGCAGTTTAGCTATTGTAAGTTTGAATAGTAATGAATCATTATGAAATGTAAATGAAATGGCTTGAACTTTTCAAAGCCAGTGTGTAAATGAACTGGAAGTAAACATAATGAAACAAAAATAAAATGGCATGAACTTTTGGCAGAAACTTTTGGGATGAAATGTAAAATAATAGGGATGAAACAATAATAAAACAGCTTATACTTATAGTAATGTGTTGTTGTAGGTTCCTGGTGATGGAAATTGCCTTCCAAATTTGATTATGGAACAATTGGGATTTGACATAGATCCAGGGGCAGAGGAATTGTACAGCCACCTATATCTAGGAAGGCAGGCAGTAAAGCATTTGATAAAAAAGTGGAATCTTATTGGAAAAGATATTTCTAATAATGTGGCACATCAGTATGGAAGGCCAGACAGTGAGATAAATAGGAAGTTGATAATGAGAACTGAAGGCAGAGGAAAAACATGAAGAAGATATATGGATTCAGTGTTTTGGAATGGTGTGAGAATGTAATAAAAAACAGGATTTGGTTGGATGAAATATTCCTCAAGATCATTTCATCAATGTGGTCCTGTAGGATAAGTGCGCTGAGAAGTGATTGCTTGAAAACTATTGATTACAGGCATAAACTGGATTGGACAGTAGCTGATATTGTCCTGATTGTGCTGTGATCAAATGTTTGGAGAACCAGAATTTTGAGACTGCATCTATCAGCTATTTAAGGTTCAGTGAAGGTTTCAAGAAGCATGTTGATCTGGAGGAGAGATTGGACAGGAAAGATGAAATATGGGATCTTGACAGAGAGAATATTATATTTTCAAAGAAAAGAGGTTACAAAGGAAGACAAAGATGATGAAAAAGGAAAGAAAAAAGGTGGTGGTTATGGTGGTAGTACAGAGCCACAAAGTGGTATGGTGGAGTTGCTAGGTGATGAGATGGTTGTTAAGAAGGAGGAATGGGAAAAAATGAAGAAAGAAATAGGAGAGTTGAAGAAAGAAGTGGAGAAATTGAAGAAGGCTGACCACAAGTGTTCCTGAGGAAGATGAAGATAATGTGGTGGTACCAATAGAAAGGATGGAGAGACTGGAAGAAGGGGTGGAGAGTTTGAAGAGAAGTATTGAAATGGTGAAGGAGGGGAAAGAACCTGATGAAATTGGTACACAGGGAGGCACAACTCCCAAAAAGTCCAAAAGAGATGACCCTGATGTACCACCAAATCCTGACATTGCAAAGATGGTAAGAGGAAAGAGAGTAGAGCAGAGAAGAGAAATAGGAGAAACATTTACCACAACTGGATATGGAGAATATGGATGGTGTTTGCCCTGTGTGCAAAGATGATTACATCACTGGACCTGCTTTGGTGAGCCACTATAGTAAATTACACAAGAATCAATATTTGTATCACTGTGAAACATGTGAAAAGGGGTTCATGTCAGTTCAATAGTATAATTGGCATGTAGCTGGACACAAAGAGAAAAATAGGCTGAAGTGTGATTATCCCTGTAAAAAGACATTTGGATCTAAACCTGCTTTGAAGAAGCATAACAGAGAACAAGAACCTAACAAGGTACATGCTAAAGCAATGAAGAATGTTAGATGCCAGTACTGCCAGAAGAAGTTCAAAACAAAGGAGAACAAGAATGATCATGAACTGGAATGCATTTTAAATCCGGACAGAGAAGAGCTGAAATGTGAAGTTTGTAACCTTGGTGGATTCTATGTAAATAAGAGAGTACTGGACCACAAGAGGAAGTGCCATGGATGGGATTAATAGGAGGAAATGAAACACTATGAAATGTTGTAAAACTATAGGAGAAAATGCACATTTACAGGATTTTGAAGGGCTGTTAGAATAGTTAAGAATCAGTACAGAAATGGCAAAAGAAATGGCAGATGTGTATCTGAAGTAGAAACAGTGTAAATAGTTAAGAAATGCTACAGAAATAACAGCAAAAATTTTGTGTTTTTAAATATATATATTCAAGTGTATGTCAGTGTGGATGCTTTTTGAGTGAACATTGTCTCGTTGTAGGATGTATTTTATTAGAAAATGGGGATTTATAATGTTTAAGAGGGTGGGTAATAGAGGTAATAGAAAGGGAAAGGGTTTGTAGGTACTTGGGTTGTGCTATTGATGTGTATATATGGCTTGAAAGGTGAAGTAGTTGGAATAAAAATGGTTGTAGACATTTAATTTACTATTTTCTATTTTATGTGAAAGTTTGGAGGAGATTAGAATTGATTAAATGGTTATTTAGATAGCTTTTTAGTTCTTTTGGAGATCTAGATTGGAAAACACATGTATTTGTTAGTACCGTGTGACTAAAAAGTCACATGTACCGAAAGAAGCTTTCCTATTCGTTCCAACCATTTGTAACATCCTCGAATTATCATCAGAGCGCCATCTATCGTGTAATCGATCACATGATGCCCCTACGTTTCATCAAAATGAAAATGGGTAACCTGACAGCGCCGAGTACATTGATTGTGTTGTGTTTTGGTTTACTGCACGCAGGAAAGGGTGATCCAACACCAGTTGTGCTTTGGCATGGAATGGGTAAAAGACCAAGTCATTAGTTATGATCACATGTTCATGTAGACGAGAATCTATATAGATCTAGATTGTAATAGCTTGAACAAGTCAAGTGGTGTGTGTATGAATCCATAAAATAAACTTTAAAAATTACGCTTCTGGTAGATGTACTGACATTTCTAAAAATAATTACCTGTGCAATAACAGACATCGTTCATTTGGACAAAGTGTCATGTTCAAAACAATAATTGGTTGGTGGTTTGTTTTGGTTCTTTGCCCAAAATTTTGGGAAGGTGATAGGACTAAAGGCCCATTTACACCTAGCAACTTTACTAGTGACAGCAACATCGCTGCAAGATCGCTCCAAATTTTCTCTTACGTTCTTTGCATGTGATTGTTTTGCATCTTGTTTGTTTATATGTCCTAAATAAAGGCTTAGAAAATTACACGCTGTATTGTTTTGATGAGCATGTGTCTTAAGGCATCAGATCTACGTAATGTTACAGCAATAATATTTTAAGCACTGTATTATGCATAAAGAGCAGGAAATTCATATTTAACGGCTAGTTGCTGAGGCTGAGCCATTGTGAATGAGTGATACAGGTACAAAATGGCAAATAATCCTGAACAGAGCAGAAGGGAGGCTGAGGCAGAGATGAAATTTCTCCTCATAGATTTGGTTAAAGCAAGATCATTGATATACGATAAAGTACATCCACTGCATTACAGAACAAATGCCTGAAATGAGGCATGGGACAAGATTGCAAAAATTTTAAACATTCCTGGTGACTTCAAATTTTATATTTTTAGAACTGTATCATGAAATTATGATGTGTCTTTGAAGGAGACAGGTATTAAAACAGATTTTTGTTGCTAGCTCCTGTATGCATATCTAAGTGGAAAAAGTTAACAGACCAATTTTGTAAGAAACATGACAAAAGTGGTTCAGCAGGTACCAGTATTGGAGACAGGATTGTACAGTGGCGTTCCTATGATCAGATGTCATTCTTAAAGAAATTCATTGCAAGTAGAAACCGTTTAATAAATAAATAAACTTGTGTGTAACAGTACAGTTACAAACTAGAGAAAACAAAAAATGTACAATATATTAAATTCTATGTTATGGTCTGTGCTTAAAAATTATTTTACAGTACAGTCACTAATTGTGGTCCTGAAACAGTGGTTGCAACAGCAGTGGAAGGTGCAGAAGAGACTGTAGTAACTGACAATGATGCAAGTAACAACAGTACTTCAAGTCCAGATGAGACAGAGATGCCTAGCAGTAGTACATCACCGAAAAAGTCTTCCAAGAAGAGCTCCAAAAACAGCAGTTCCAGGAAGAGTTAAGTGAATGTATACTCAATCTAGCAGAGAAAGAAGATGACCAGGTTGACCTTAAATTAGCAGCAATAGGCCAGCATATCAAAGAAAGTTAGACAGGAATGAAATTGATGAGCTCCTTGATGAATTAAAAGATTGCACTCATAACTTCATAAAACATAGGAAATCAGAAATTGCCAATGTCTCTGTACAAACACAAGCTCCTTTAAATAACACAAATCAAGTGATTTCAGTTCTGCCTCCCCTGCTCCAGAGACAGCCCCAAATGTCTGTAGAAGGTGGTGGTGCTGGAGACATGCTATTTGAGTGTTCTAATATGGGACCAATGCCAGGATACAATGTGCAGTATGTCAGTGATCCAGAGGGTGGCCAAACCTACATGAAGTTGAACTGAGGTTAGTCTCTGTCTCACTTGTTACATTTTGCTGATTTTTTTCATCTGCCACGGAACAGATCCATAGCATTAAAGATAAATGTTGCCATATTAAACTGTCTCCTTTAGAAATTGTGTTCAATGTCAGCTAAACAATAATAACCTGTTCCAGTAGTGATAATACCAGCACAAAATCTTCTCTGTACTCAGTCCAACTAAAGTTGACCCCCTTCATTGCCTGAACCCACTTGTGAAAGACAAAAGTAGACGGCTTACAGGAGGTACCAAAATTACCCTTTTTTCAAATAGAAAAGGAAATTATTTAGATCTACTGAAATGTAGTCACTGTGCACAGGGTTAACCATATTACTTTAATTTAGTCCATTGGGATCAATATCCCCCAGGTAGCAACTGCAGCAATCAGGATTCTTATCTAACATGGTGACAGCATATGTTCATGGGTGTTTTTTGTGTACTGAGCCAAATTTATTTATGAATTGGCAAGTTCTAGTAGTTTGCTGTAATGATAAAGGAGAGGCCATGCTAGCCACTATGCTAGCCACTAGTGTCTGCCAGGAACTGTAGTCAGCACCTCTTATGAAGTGCTTACACTGGTGAAGAACACAAACAAACATTTAGTACAGCCTTTTTAAGAAACTCCTAAAGACTGGAGAAAGGAGTCTTTTAAAAGATACAGATGTCAAAACCAATAGATGGAAGGGGTTCAGACTACAATGCAGTGGTTCACCCCTGCTATGTCTAGAGGACACAAATATACTATTGTTGGCATCAAACAGTTGAAGACTACCAAATACTCAACGTGAAGACACAAGTGAGAAACACGCAGTCAGTACACAGCTGTAATATAGGAACACATCATAACAAGAAGCTCCAAACATAATTTTAACTGAATTACAGTAGAGTACATCTATATTTACTTGTTAAGCTCTTTACAGTATTCAGGTTACATATGATTAACCGGTTAAGTGACAGGAGACCAGTAAACTTCCTCAAACCTCCAGGATCTAAAAGTGTTGTCAGAATGCTCAGATTGCTTCAATTACACTTTTGCAGTAAATTCATCTGACAGGAGTTGAGATCACTACTCCTGATTGCCTGAGAAGTTACTGCTGTTTACTAATGGCACCTTAACAGTCTGGTGGTTCTCTGGTGAGGGAAGGGTATTAAGAGTCTGTATTGCTTTGAGACACCCTTCCACTAAGGGAAAGATAATTGAGTTCACTAACTCAGTATGAAACCATTTCCTTTGTGACAGGGCCACACAAAACCTGTAGACCAGATGGGGTTGAGTAGGAATATCACTCTGATATGCATAACTATAATTGGTCAAAAATAACAATGGATCATCTGATGGGATCTGATAGGCCCATGGGGAGTTTGCATGTGAGAGGAGAATGCTGATTGGTCATTTGGGCAAGGCATGACACGTTTTAGGCATGTATGAAAGGAGAGGGTTCAGTTTGTATAACCATTTACTAGAATAACTGCTTTAAGTGCAAATAACACTGCCCTCTACAACCTATTACAACAGCATGAATCTTTTTTATGAGTAATGAACCAGAAGTTTCTGAAATAACATTACAATATGAGTTTGGGAATTATAATCAGGGTTACTTGTGTTATGTTACTGGTATATACTATGTTAAAAATGGAGATATCTCCGATGTTCGTTATATCTTGGTCCATCAATATATTATTAATGTAACGATTTACCTTAAACAAAAATTGGTTCAGATTTGGGCATTTATTATGAGAAGTAATTGATTTTTTTTAATTTCAGGTTATTTCTCGGTGGTCTTTGATGCGACAGTGACCAGTTTCCCTACCATAGAAAGATTTGATTCGCTTAAATTCAATAACGTTCGGTTAAATGATGGGAACGGGTTAGTGAAACAGAGACAACTTTGTCTATGAAAAGAAAAAATTCTCTTCGGAAAAATATTTGACGTGTTTTGTTACAGTTGAATAAAATTGGTACGAAGTAACATGAATCATATTTTTTGAGATGTGACCTTCTATGATTTGAATATGAAATGTAACATTGAATTAAAATACAAAGAATTCTAAATTACAATCAAATGTGTTATTTGTCATTGTAGTATTTTTTTCCGCAGGTATGACCCAAGCACTGGGTTCTTCACGGTGCCGCCTGGACGTGGTGGCCTTTACTACATTGTCGTGTACTTGGACATCAGGAAAGAGGTCTTCGGCCGCTTTTTCGTTGCTAAATTTCCCAAAACTGTTCTGTGTGCTGTCGACGGGTATAACTCAAATGATCCAGATGACCATGACCTGGTGACTTGTGCTCTTACCCTTTACCTGAATCCAGGTAAGTCTATCACCTGAATCCAGGTAAGTCTATCACCTGAATCCAGGTAAATCTATCACCTGAATGCAGGTAAGTCTATCACATGAATCCTTGTAAGTCTATCACATGAATCCAGGTAAGTCTATCACCTGAATCCAGGTAAGTCTATCACATGAATGCAGGTAAGTCTATCACCTGAATCCAGGTAAGTCTATCACATGAATCCAGGTAAGTCTATCACCTGAATCTAGGTAAGACTATCACCTGAATCCAGGTAAGTCCATCACATGAATGCCAAAATTTTGAAATTCATTTAAAAGCGTGACTATTTACGGCTTGTTCACACGCACTGATATTTAGGTCACACCGAAATTTGACCTGTTAAAATTTAATATTCTGTCAATAGTGATGATGACTTTGATGGGCTGAATGGGTTCAGCTGAGTCCTATTGTGCTAGATAATTCGACAGAATTTGGTGAAATGTGAACATATCGATTGGTTATTATGCAAATCCAAAAAAATATGTGCAGAATTGCGGTAAAGCGCTAAATATCGGTATGTGTAAACGAGCCTTTACATAAATATGACTGATAATTTACCTGACTTTATGTATGACTTGGAAAGATACAAGTTAGATTGTCGAGGAGAGTAAACTGATCGAAGTAAAGCAATCATTTGTGATTTTCCTATTTTTGTTTTGAAATTAGAAGAATTCATCTGATTAGTTGAATTAGACAAGTGTTCCATGGATACTGGAATCTATTATCTATGAATAGTAATTTGTCCACACATAATGTATTTAGTTATCTATGGATAGTGGAAATTTATTTTTCACTATCCATGGAAAGTGTTCATTCATTTTGCATTATCCATCTATAATGCTACATTATCCATGAATAGTGAGCTGCTCCATGGATACTGCAAATGAAGAGTCCATGTATCCATGAATAGTCAATTCTAGTATCCATGTGCAATCAGGTGAATTAGTCTAATTCATCTAATTCAGCGAGATCCAAAACCAAAATAGGAATAACACGATTCCATTACTACTTTGGAAGTTTTATGCCTATCAAGATTATCATTGAATCAACAATAGCAGCTTTATTTCATTCATCTTATTTATAAGTACTCATCTCATTTTCTCATTTTTACAGGGGAGATCATTCACGTTTACCTTGATGGTTCGGACACATCTCAACCACTTTTCACTGCCAACCATTACTCTGGATTTACTGGCTTCTTACTAAAACCATCATATTGAAAAATAGATCCAGGTTTCAGCCACTGTGAAATTGGAGTCGAGCAATATCGGTGCTTTTTATACTTTCGGCCCAATTATATATACTCGTTTGTATTTTCCCCACATTCAATTTAATCCATACATTCCACTATGCATAACAAAAGAAAAGCAAAACGTTGATACAGATTTTTGTTCAGTGCGAAAAAGGAAAATGTTATTTTGCCATCACATTCTTGGTGTGATAAAAGACTGAAACATCTCATGAAATAAATTTTCTTTCGGATCTTTGAAATGAAAGCAAGAGAAATATTTTCAAAAGATGAAGACTGTTGGGGTTTTCTCCGATTACACAAAGTTGGCAATGTTGGTAATAAAGGCCCATGTACGGGATAACAAAGATATTTCAGCAAAAAATTAAATAGAAATACCTGTTAGAAAGGTTGAACCCCTACTTTATTCTACTCTAATGTATTTCCGACTGTCCTGAACAACATAATAAAACAAAGAGTGTTGCTACTTAACGTCAAAATGTTGGTTACTTTAGCACTGAACGTTTTTGTTCCAACTTTGAGTAAGGCAACTTTTATAGTGTACCTCTTTTGACTCTACTCTATTTCTAGTTTTATGTCAACCATAACATTTATAAAACGCTTTCTACTCCAGTTGTCTTGGGGTAAATAAATAAATAAATAAATAAATAAATAAATAAATAAACAGTACAACGTTTCAAATGATAAAAACTTTGTGTTTTATTCAAAGTTATTTTTACCGACAGCTCAAACGAAAAATTCCAATGTCCCTTATTTGCTGAAAAGGGAGTGTTAAAAGGAAAATTAAGTGGCCTCCCCTTGGAACTGAGCTCACAACACTGACCATAATTAGTTTACAAGTCAGATGTCTATCCAATTGGGCCAATCAGATATGCGTTGGGAGACCTTTAACTGAAGTTCTTTTCATTCACCATTTCAGTTTTTTTGGACTTAGGTCATTTCTAAAGTCTTTAAACTGTGTCTGTCAGAACTGAACTCAAAACACTGACCATCACTGCTTTACAAGTTAGATATCTTTCCAATTCGGACAGCTAGACATGTGTACAGACCTTTGAAGTTCGTTTCATGCACCATTTCAGTTTTTTGGACGAAGGCCATTTCTAAAGTCTTTAGAATGTGCCTGGTGTAAATTCTGGCATAAATTGTAAAAAAATTTATATTTGATCTTTTCGGTTGCGGAGATTTACACAATTTTCTAGTGAAGGTTCACCAGTTTATAACAAAAGCTTGGAATTTCAGAATAAAGGCTAAATCACCAG
>JBCAUG010031775.1:0-10230 GCA_038406175.1 Haplosyllis leylae
AAATTGCTTGAAAAGTTTCCAAGTTATGGCCAAAAACGTCACTTGTGTACGAGTACTGGTACGTCGACTCTAGATCTTGTATTATCGCTCATTCATAATTTAGTGTCAATCAAACTATGCACTCACTGCCACTGTGTATATAAGTTCCCCATAAGCTGCCTTCTTAGTTAGTATATATAGCCTTTACCTGGTGAATACTGTGCCAAATTTCTCCAATCTACTCCCTGGACCGGCCATGGAAGTTGCAAACTCTTTTCGACCTAGATTTAACGCGATCCGAAAACGAGACCAGCAAAACAGAACTTCCGGTTGTCAATTGCCGAGATGCTGTAGGTAAAATTTTATCTGTTTTCAGCTTTTCTGTTTGATTTTCTGTTCACAGGGATCATTAATGAAGCAGTACTAAGTACATTTGCGGTCTTGTGTACGCAGAACTGTGTGTAGGAAGTTGATTTAAATAATTTACACAATTAATCTTGTTGGTCTGGCACAGGCAAATTTAGATCACGGCAAACCAAACAAATTTTATAGATCTAGTTACCGTGATGTTTCTTCTCCTGACATTAAGTTACGATAGCTGTAAGCTTTATTTGGTTTGCCCGTGGTCCAAATCTAGATCGTGGCATCTATACTCGCACATACGTTACATTTGTAACAAATGTTTAAGTTAATGTCAGTTTAAGATGCTATTTTTACTGTGTTAATTCTTCCCGGATAGCGAACTTTTGTTCTTCCAGACAGTATTTCTGAATAGTAGCCACAGAAGACTATTTTAAACGATTTTATATCAAGGATATTTTTAGTATATTATAGTGTGTAATCTTTTAGAAATGTCTTTTTTCCCCAAAGATTCGAACAAAGTTTAAGAAACCAAGAATACCTAAACTTATCAAAACCACCAATTAATCAATGTTCAACTTTGCAACATGTCACATCATTCAAGGTTTTGACCATTACAGTGAAGAGGTGACGCAGTGAGATGGCTGTCAGAACTCGAATGAACCTGTCGTTATCAGCACATTAGGATCGTTTCGTCCTCATCCCTTCAGGTGTTTGTTAGTGTTATATGAGGTAAACAGACATGACGGAAGAAGTAGGTACTCGTCAGCTGGATTTCTACCAGGTGTGTTATTTGCTGATTAGTTCCCTTCTGTTTGGTTAGTTGTCAATACAGATGAACTTGTAATGGGTTCAGCGCACGTTAGCGAAAAAAATGCAAGCAAGCCGCACATTTAAAAGAAAATAGTTTAAATTTTTTAATGAATGAACATGCTTTTTACTCCAGGCCATGTCTGATTTCCGTCACATGTTTCCCAACATGGATGAGGAGGTCATCGAAGCCGTGCTCAGAGCAAATAATGGGGCAGTAGATGAAACAATAGATCAGCTTCTCACAATGAATGTGGATTGCAATGACCAAACAACGAGCGCATCTGCAATAAATGATGGTCAACGACCACACATGAATCAACGAGATCTACCACCACAAGTATGGGTTTTGTCTTTTTGTTTTTGGTATTTATTTCACCTGACTTTTCTTGTTATAATAATTTGTTGATCGAGTTCTGAATCCAAGTATTGTAAACAGATAAATTATTTGTGTAATGTAATGATAATATGAGCAATTGTACAAGCAATGAGTTTACCATCTTTTTTTCACAAAAAAAAACTTTTCTAGTATCAGGAATCCAGTACCAGCAGTGAAGACGATGACCCACCACCATATCCAGCCTCAAATTATCAAAATTATGGTCATTCACAAGTCACATCGAGATCCAACGCGGAAGGTGGTATTCCCACTTCAGAGAGTGTTCAGTCATTGCAGTCACCAGACGCTGTAGACACTGCTAACGATATATTGTTGAATTTAGCTGGACTTCCTCCTTTTGATGCCAGTCCATTAGGACCAAGTCCAGGTTCGATGGGTGCTACTGCTCAAGCAACAGGGAATGATACCAGAGCCGCAGCATCTGGAGGTGCAACGGCATTTGACGATTTAGGTGCGTTTGGTGTGGATGACGCCGATGCTGGTGCTGTCGGTGGCACACTTGTTGCAGATACAAATGGTTGTGCTTTAGCAATAGGTGGAGCCAATACATTTAACGGACGTGAAGAAACTGAAGTGAAGAAACCACATGATATATTTGATGATTTCTCACCCACCCATCAACCTGTTTCTATGCCACCAAAGATGTCAATACTGGATCATGACTACACTGGCAGCACAGCTGCAAGAAGAAAACGATACCGTAACTGGAATCCACCTATGCTTGGAACACTTCCAGAAGACTTTTTACGTATCATGGTAACTCCCGATGCATCTCCTACACATTGTCCAGCACACCCACATGTTCATCCAAGTCCACTTGCACAACAGAAGTCAGCATCACTGTCTTCTCCACGTCACCATCGCTTTCCATCTCCACATCATCATCTGCATTCTCGTTCGTCTGTATCACCATCTAGATCCACTTTATCAAGAGCAGAAACGTTGCCCACTAAGTCTGAAAATGTGTTGAGTTCACCCAAAATAAAGAACAAAGACAGTCACAGTAGTCAAAGTGCTACCAGTAAGTCACGAACTTTTGGTTTTCGTTCACGGCGACAAAAGTCAGAGGCTGATGCTCAGAAGCGTAAATCAGAGGCTGAAGAACAGCTGACGAACACATTACGGAGAAATCCACTAGCTGCAGCGGTGTGTAAAATATTAGCCAATTACATTCATCATGTTTGTTTTGCGCACAATATTTCGGTGAAATACTGCTAAAATTTTGGAATCTTTTTCATGATTTGTTATTTAATATTTTAATCCTGTTCTAGCACGGTAAGGAAGAAATAAATTCGAGTGTGATTCAGCAAAAGTTGTCTGCCATAGAAAAATGTAATAAGTCATCACTTAGTGCAGAAGAAGCACAGGCGCTGGAGGATGAGAGGTATAACGTTTTTGTAGTATTTGAAACGTAAAAAGTTACTCCTGTCTCACATGTGAAAATTGATAGATTTATTCAGGGTTACCACGTGTCAAGGAAACATAAAATTTTCTTGGAGAATTTTGTTTGGCCATTTGACTCATGTAAGGGTCATGATAGTTTATTTTTTTCTAGAAATGATAAGATTTGCCTTTGTTGCCATATTTTTTGAGTCCCAAAAATATGATTTTGCCTTGATCCACTTAGCATACATTTCCACCACACCTTATCAAAATGCTGCATTGCCATAATATTTCTCTTACATCATATTTGTTTCTGTGTCCACAAAATTGCTTGGTAATAAATAAATTCAATTTAGATATCAAGTGTGATTGTTACAGGGTACAGTCTGACATTCTTTACACTAAGTAATGTCACTTGACCACACAAGAACCACACAAAGTAGTTCCCTGTGCCCTTTAGGATGAAAAATATATGATCCTGTCATTTGGCACATTTCCTTGCTAAAGGAGGTATTTTGGACAGGTAACTCAGAGAGACTACCTTGAACATGGTGCTGGATTTACTGATAGCCATTTTGGAACACACAGGGACATCACTCGGTACTCTGCCTATCGTTCTCCACAGTCTTTGGTCAGATACAGCCATGATTGGACAGTGAATCCAATCCAAGGGGATGTATAGCATGATATGTTACAATGAGCCTTACCCACAGGGCAGTGAACACAGTCGCAACATGACAAATCGCATCAGAGTATATGCAGGGATGTGGATTCGCACATTTCTTAAGTTCAGATTCAAGTCCTATTTTTAAAGGACCTTTGTTTTTTACTTTGGAAATTAATTGTCGGGGGAAATAGTATTATTTAAGGGAATGTCAAGGAATTTTGAACTGACTCAAATGTGGTAACCCTGTTATGTCAGTTTCCTAATTGTCGAAACCTACTTGGTGCAAAGTCTATGTTTGTACGTGCACCCCAGAGTGAATGCGAACTGGGTTGTTCTTATTATCATTAATCATCAAAGAAGGCAGTGAGCCAGTTGTTTGGGCACTGTGCGTGAAATGAAATACTTGAAATTGAATGTTAGGAACAACATTGTAAAATTAACAAAATCACTGATTCGGGAACTTTGTGGACTTTAGGTTGGCACTAATGATGCAAAACCAGGAATTTTTGGAGTTATTAAAACGAGATACGGACTTCATGAAAACACTCGAAAGAGGTAAGTTTTTGTGTCGATTTGAACTTATTTATGACTTTACATCCAGTATCATAAAGCAACAAATAGTTATGATGTAGTTCTTATTATCTTACAGAAAGATTAAATGCGACAGCATTTGAGCCAAGATCTGACAGTCCAGAACTTGATCCTAACCGACCTCCGTCTCGTATGTCTTCCTTTGTTTCATGTTATTTTTACAGTTACTATAAGACATGATCGAACATAATGATCTCAAAATTTAGTACACTGGGTCTCGCTTACAATGGGTAAAAAGATGCAAAAGAAACTGTTCGTTCTAACCGGCTGCTCGTTGTAACCAAACTTTCTAACACTGCTGTCAATGATTGCGATGCAAAGAAAGCTGGTCGTTATAGCCAGGGGCTGTTTGTAACAGAACTCGTAGTAAACGGGATCCAGTTTAATTTCTAAATGATACAAGAAGTTAAATAATGATGTTTGTTTTGTAACGCAGACAAGATAGAGGGGTATGGCAGTGATAAGCAGGCTGAAATGGGTGCTTTTCCTTTCTCGCAACCGATGCCAAAAGATGAAAATGATGAGTTGAGGCAACAGTTGAAATACATGGGAGGATGTAAGTAACAATTAATGAAATCGAAATATAATTACTACACATTACAGCTAAAATGGCAACATTGATAGAATTTATTTCAGATAGGTATCCCAATATTATGGTCTCGGGTGAATAGTCTATTTATTTTTTTAGTATATTACTAAAAAGACTTGACATATTGTTTTGTAGCATCCAAAAAGAAGTTTTCAGCCCTTGCCAAGAAATTCTTTTCAAGAAAAAAGAAGAGAGTGAAACAACCGTATCCTTCTGTTTGCTTCATAGCAATAATTCGACTCAAAAAGCTTAAATAGGCAGTTTTTAAAGTTATTTACACACAGTTATTCTTCAGCATGTCTTGTTACACTGATTAAATTACACTTTCTTGTATCAGAATTCCTCAATTTAGTACAGGCTTAGTTTTACCAAAGAAGCTGGAATGCCATCAACTATGAATCTCTTGGAGGAAGATTTAGACGATGATGAGGAACCGTTGAATCTTATGGCTGAGGTATGTGTAATATTTTCAGCGACACTTGTGTGTACTTTGTTTGGTACCAACAGGTACACTAGTTATCTACTTACAAATTCGACCTCAGAACCTCAACTTTAATTTATCAAATAGAAAAATCATTTTAAAAATGTAATCGGTATCACATCAGGTATTGTTTATTAGGTACTTCCTAACCTGTCACAATTTATGTGAAGGTACGGGTGTTCATACAGATAAAATAAATGTACATGTCAAAGAGAAACAAGAAGCTTCGTGGATGGATCGGTTTGTTCCCAATTGGTTTTTCCGTAAATTCAATTCCAGGAGAGGGAAATTTATTAGCTTAAACGTGGGGATGACCATCTACTGGTAAATGATATGTGCTGTTGTCTGAGGTGCATTTGACATAAAGTGATCAAGATAACTGCTTTACATAATCGTGATTTTATGTGTTTGGTTCCCTTGTTATTAGCTAAAAGAACGATAAAAGGTGATAAGCTTTTCTTAATAGTTCATACCTCTGTGTTCAGGCGATGCAATTGATTGTGTATGTACAGGTAGTTCCTTCATAGATGACCAACCAGACGTGATATTTTAGACCTTGCAACATGGTACTTTGTTGTTAATTGATAATGTATGTTGTGGTTACTGTGAGAAGTTACGTATCAGTTATTTATTTGTAGCAGTTCTACCGTAGTTTAAAAAAAGTTATACCATTTGGCTTACTGGCTGGTTGGACGAGAACAGAAATTTACTTATGCATGAAGTATCTTTTGCTTGTTATCGAACAAATGAGAAACAATTCCATGTGCATGCTACATTGTTATTGAACCCTTTAACGGTTTATAATACACATGCTTTAGGAATATGCGGGAGTAATGGCATTAAACCATATTTCCGAGTTTGATCGAGTGTTACTTCTTTGAAGAAATTTAACACAAACTATAAGAAATCGTACTCAGTATAATCAGTGAGAATTTTATGGTTTCGGGAACTTGTGCAAAGAAAGGACAATGCCATGATTTATGTGGATCATGGATCATAGTCACCATATTGATATGTGTGGCCTGTTTTTCATTTTTAGGACCTACCGGGACTACAAGCTCGCAACGGAGGTGATGGAGATTTTTCCAGCGTGCCTGATTACATGTTAGTACAACGACCTCTGTATCATCCGGACTGCATCGTTACTAAACCGCAACATAGCGATACGTGCTGAAAATTCACCGCTTTGTTACGTGTGTAGCGCTTGCTTGTTGGTATTTTACACTTATTTAATATCATGTAACTTGTAGAGTGTGAACTAACTGCCCAAATTCACAACTCATGTTCTGAAACGGAAATATAGTTTGGGGGATGTACTATCAGTGATAATGACTTTGTATTGTGTCATTGCTGTGAAAAATTACAAAGCGTTTCTTTTTTGGGATTGTCGAAAAGTACTGCTATTATGAATGCTGAATTTCGCAATTTTGAGTCATTGACAGATATGCCAGATTGTGAATGTGATTATATTTCTGTGATGCATTGGCATCGTACCATCAAAATAGACTAGTTACACGCTAGGCTTTGCGTAAAACACACGAGTCTTTGCTTGCACTATGGTTTATTAATAGTCAGTTAGTTGTTTCCGTTGTTCACTGCGCAGACAGCTGTTTAAAGAAACAAATTTGGAATTCACCAAGCCCGTATGGCAAATTGGAATGAACAATGTCCATGGATCTGAGTTCTGTGCAATCTCGACCTGGTGTTACATGTTGCAAGTAGCGCGGAATTGTTTCGCAGCTTCAAGACGTTTTCTATTCTTGTCAGACATATCAGACGTTTATTGCAATCGTCTTGTTTTCAAGAGTTGTATTTCTTTCAAGAGAAATGGTGATGCATTGTACTGACACCAAACTTAGATATTAGCCTTATTTAAAAATTATGAACCTATAGCACAGTATCTGATGGCTCAAAATGCGAGAGGTTGCGGATGCATTCACGACAAAATTATGTGATTAAATTGTATTACCTGACACAACTTATTGTTTCTTAGGTGTATGTTACCAACATAAATGTTTAGCAGTCACTCTAGTCGGATACTTTCTTAGTCAAGTGTTCTAAAAAATATGTATTAACGGCAAATCTTTGTAAATATGAAAATGTATGTAAATATTTGTAAAACAGATATTATTGTATTTGAATAACACGTACATAAATGATGATGATATGATGTTGAACTGCAAGAAATAACTGCCACTTTAAACTGAAGCATTACGGTACCACATGATTTGCCAATGTGTTATAAATTTTCTTTCTGTTTGCAAGGTAATTCTTTACACTTGTTATGAATTCAAGACATCTGGGCACTCTCAGGACATGCTGCATTCAGTGATTTTATCTTCACCCGACATATTTTCAGTTCAGTAGATCTTCCTTGTTGGTACTATTTATGATTTAAATGAAGCTCACGCTTGGTGACCTGGTAAGTGATACGCATTGCTATATGAAGGAATAGAAAACATTTACATACATCTATCACTGCTGAATATACGTATAAATTACCAGTAAATTTAGTTTTGAATGCCACACTTTATGCATAATATTATTTGTTACGTTTGTTTGTTTGTTTCGACCGACTGCCAATATATTTAATCAAAGAGCATAAATACTCGATTTTGCTATTCTACACGTAGTCAACGATTTTGATTCTTGATATTTACACATGGTTATTTCTACTACCAATTCAGTTGAGACAATTTCTGAAGATTTTCTTGGACATTGTGGAGAACTTCCATGCACATATAC
This sequence comes from Haplosyllis leylae, assembly GCA_038406175.1. Lineage (NCBI taxonomy): Eukaryota > Metazoa > Annelida > Polychaeta > Phyllodocida > Syllidae > Haplosyllis > Haplosyllis leylae. Next base: position 8,006 of record JBCAUG010031775.1, read on the forward strand.
ATTTGCTCACAAAAACGTCTTCTTCATATCGGACCTCCTTATTGTATTAAAATTTGTTGTAAGTTAACGTCGTGTTATGGGGTCACCATGCTTGAATTAACTTTTTCTGAGCTGGACTACTATGTAATTTTGTGTTACTTGTTTATGGACTATAAAAGTGTTGCCCTGTGTTCTCTTTCAGAGTATTTATGCAAATTATGTATTAGACTTGCATTTATTTCTGCAGAATTGCCCTGATGCATGGCATAGAGATTGTGCAAGAGGAATATAATTTGTTGTTCATTGAGAGTTTTCCTTATTTTGGATGGTTTTATTGTTGAATTACGTTGCACAATCAATTCTAATTATTTATGAATTAGATCTAAAATCAAATTGTTGATATATTATTATAGTAACGTACAATTTCAAAAGCGCATTTGCCTGTGAAAACCCCCTTTTTCTTGCATCGCAGATTTCTGTTCCTGTACAGCAGAAAATGCAAAGCCCTGCACTGATATATTTTCATATGTTATCTGTAATACTGTATTATGAACAAGAAAGATAAAGCAAATTATAGTTGGAAGTAATAACCGTTGTCACTGACCCCGTTAAAGAGTATCTCGTGCGGAAAATAGACTGCCCATAACTAAAGGGAACTGACCTTTGCTAGCGTTGGCTTAAAACTTACGAACTCTTGTCTCAAGCCCACAGTTTAGACGGACTAAAGCCAACTCCCAAAATGTTGTATTTATCATAAGAATGTTGACACTACTGCAAAATCTGATGTAACAACTCAAGCTACCGTTGTCAATTTTTTTCAAAACCAATGTACCCCATTAACGGGAATACAACATTCCCTGTTCTTAGGTTTACCGTAATTCATCACATAAATTAGCTCATAAAAGTGCAATGATGTAGGAAGAATACTCACGTTCCTGTTTTAATAACTTCGAGTGTCATTTTTATCCTGCTATACAACGCGATGCATACATTTATGTTAAATAAACACCTACCAAAAAGTATAAATGAACGATTTTTATTCTTTTCGCTGTTTTTTTGACATATGAATGAGCGGGTTATTTCCAGGTGAAAAATTTATTTTTGGTGACTTCTCAGTAATTTTCAAGTCTGCAAACATTTGACAATAATTTTGAACTTGCCACTGCAATGATGAATAATGTTCACAGGTATTATGAAACCTTCCAATTTATTCAAGGAATAGAAACGAATGCACTTTTAATAGTAACTTTATTAAATGAATGAAGTAAATCTATGCAGTAAAAAGTTTGTGTATACATTTTGTACAAGTCTATATTTTAAAAATTTTGATTGTAAATTGTTTTGTCAGAGGGAGCGAAATAATACTATTTGGTTGTGGACATATATATGCAGTATATACCAGTTCCTTACTTTTGTCTACTGCACAACCGTTTTTATGTTATCATAATTGATGCACAAGCAAGAAGTAATCCTTCTTGCCACTGATACTACATGGGTCGTGCTTCGCACTAAATTTAATTTGAAGTTTGACCCTGTGGTACGAAACGAAATGAAGTTTTCGGTAAACATCGTCAATTAGCTATCTTGGTTTGTTGGCACAGAATTTGATAATAAATAAGAAGTTCTGATAAACTGTGGTTGCTGAAACAGTGAAGACTTGATCTGCCGTGTAGGAAGAGTGAAACAAACGAGGTCCATCAGAAAAGTTGCTTTCTTGACTGGGACCATGCTTTCAAGAGAGTAATTGTATTTGGGCAATTTGCTAGCTTTATTTTGGCTTTTATCGGAGGTCTCGTCGTCTGTAGGGTGAAATAGAACGTTTTATTTGGTTGGTGGTACCAGTTGGGGAAGTTTAGTTGGTGCTGAGGGTTGTGAAGGTTTTTTTACATTTGATACTTTTCTTTTCGAAGATTTGGCGCCCTTGTGTGCTTCAACCTGTGATTTTTGAGAAGGTTCAACTATTTGCGGCAGCGCTGGACCCTCAGGATTTCGTCTTAACTCTTCCATGTTAACTGTTTGAGCGTTTACCAGGCGTTTCTTCGGTATAACAACAACCGCCAATTCACTTCTGTTCATTTCCTATTTAAACATTGAAATAAAAAGAAAAAAAAGGCAAAGAAAACCCTTATTTTAATTCTACTTTTCAGTCGCACCGCTTCTACGAGCGGAGCGACTTGTCTGGTCAATATGGTGTCTGTATGTATGCTTGCTTGTTAACTTTTCAGACGTGTTTTGGGGGAGAGGGA
>JBCAUG010031786.1:0-24435 GCA_038406175.1 Haplosyllis leylae
GCATTACGAAAAAAATGGGTGCATTACAAAAAAATTGGCGCATTACGAAAAAATTGGCGCATTACAAGAACTTGTGATGCACTACAATACCGGAAACCCGAAACAAGAACCCGAAACCACAAACAAGAACCACTGCTGTGCACAGTCTTCTTTTCAAGGATCTAATTAGTAAAGGTCTGAGACTTCCAGCAAATAGCATGCAAGGCATTAAAGGCAGAGACCCTGGGTTCAATTCCCAATGGGGGAATAATAATTTGCTGCTGGATTTTCTTTTTGTTTTCTCGCGATTCTCTTAGAATCTACAGAATATATCTCCATTTAGGGAAAACTCAAAAGAGTCTAATATCAATAATACCCAATCTCGCTACAATTGAATAGTATAATAGTGTATTGAAATTGAGAAATACATGCGTTTTCACACTAGCTTTATTCTAACAACACAACATGAAATTTTATTGTTCTGAGCAGATATTCAGTGTGTTTCAATCTTCGGAATTTTATCAGTAAAAAAAGATAAAAGATATCTTCAACCAGTTTTGAAAAAAGTTGTAAACATTCCTAGTTTTCCATGATTGTGTAAAAAATATTGTAACTAATGATAATGGAGATTTTCCGATTGTCGGATTTTGGAAAAAATAAAACAAAACCTGTTGATTTGGTCTGTTTGGTCGGAAAATTGGGCTGCAATGTTTCCTGTATTATCAGCAAGCCAGCAATTATGTAAACTAGACAACGATGGTAATTGTGACGAAACTGGAAATAACGTTAAGCAAATTGTTTCCTGTAACAAGGCCAAAAGTACGATCCGTACTGGAGTCAAAAAGTTTGAAAGTTTGTGACCTGGATGTAAATTATGCCTTACGAACTGTGAGCTGCTGTCGGGTCCGGAAAAACACAATTCAATAGCGACTGGGGGAAGGTAGGAAGGGGAGGAGAGGGAGGGGAGGCGGACTGCCGCCTGGCATGGCCGTTAATCAGCGCGTTGGCCCCCGTCACTGCCGCTATCTATCACGTTCTCCTACTTACCCGGACAACATTTCAGCGCCAATACTTCCCGCCACCAATTAAACACACTCGACAAACGCTCACGCCTAAGTTAATAAGGCAGAGAAACGTCTGCGTTCCCTGTGGGATCCCGCGGGCATATCAGTTACTGTACAGGGGGAAGAGGTTCACACGAACACGCAATTACCGTGGACAAAAGGGCTGAAGGCTGACTACTTTAGCTCACAGTGCGTGTCAATAACAGCTTTTAGTGGACCTTGACGTCAGGGTGTAGATAACCGAACGCGGCCTCCAGGATCCGCTAACATTAGACTTCATTTACTCCTGGAGGCGGATCATGAAAATGACGTCTGATAGTCTACATGGTGTCACCAACGAAGTGATACATACGTGTAACAACATGAAACCTGGGAGGCGCATCGGAGGAACTGAAGCTGAGCTTGGATTTTTTTCAAAGTAGAACTCTTCTACCGGTTGTCTTTTTTGGAATGAAATACATGTTGCTTGTCAGTATAGTTGCCAGTACATGACAATTTTCAACGTACACAGATCCAATAAAACACCCCAGACAAGGGTTCAATATGTCTCCCTCAGAAGTTACTCAATGAGAAGTTACATTGTTGAGGTGACGTAAGATGGGGAGGGGGATAAAAACTTCTAACATACTACAGAGAAGTTTCTTTTCTGGGTTGTTCAAGCTTTGGTGAGATATCTCTAAGAGCTCAGACATCCCCCCTCCCAGAGAAATTTTTTATGGACAAATTTTCCATTAGTGAGTACGAGATGTTTCACCATTTTGATGGGAAGGACATAACACGTAAAATACAGTAATTGTTAAATATATATGACATTAACGCACTAGCACATGTCCCCCCCCCCCCACCCGCTTATGAAACTGATTCCTCTCAGTCTCACGACATTCATACTGAAGAAAACAAGAGAGAATCCTTTCCCAGTGAACACACGGCAGGATGTTTGCTATCCTGGTTGCTGGCTCGTTAAAATCTGAGTTGTTTGACACCGAGAGATTTGAGACCGGATGTTTTGGCACATACATTGATTGGTGTGGATTTCTGATTACAAAATTACGTTAAAACGTCACACAGAATTTGTGGATGTTATGAGTGTAAAAAACATATTGTAGAATTGCTAGGGAAGGCACGACTGCCAAATTTCATTCGTCGACTAGTCGGACAGCATTAGTCGACTATTAGTCGACTAGTTGGTAATCAGACGTAAAATAGAAAAGTGTGAACTATGGGTTGCCTATTGTTTATTCAAAATGCATCGTGCATGACATTTTTATTCAAATTATCAGTGCTTTTGAATAACAACAAGAATAAATCAGACTAACCAAGACTAATCAAAGTTGAACTTGTTCTAATTTCACTTTCTTTGCTCATACTTCAACTAGCTACTGCTAGAAATCTATTTTTAGTAGTAACTTTTTTTTATGTCGACTAGTCGACTTTCAGAATTGTAGTCGACTAGTCGCTGTTTCCTCCGACTAGTTGACTAGTCATAGTCGTTCTGCCTTCCCTAGTATGTACCTCGGGAGCTTGAAGACGTTGGCTTCATTGTGAATTTCTGCAAAAAGTCAAAACACACCACCACAGTCAGTGTGTCGATCTTGATGCCGAATATATTTAATAGAGGCGAGGGAAAAACGTTTAATGTGTGAAAATGTTGGGTTGATGAATAGCTGTCCGCCCTTGCAAAACGTACCTGGAGAAAAGGGGTCTGTTATATTTAAGACGTCTCGGTGTTCAAACATTGGAGATTAGACGGAATCGCATACATAGGTGTACATGCACACAAGGTCTAGAATAAAAGGAACCACTGCTACTTGTAAAGTTTTTGAGACGAGACTCATCTTGACAAAGAATAAACAAAAGTGGCATGTATACAACGTGAGAATAACATGTTAAGACTGGGGTGGCAATATAATTTCAATAAAACTAAAGCAACCCAGTCTAATTCCTTTTAGCATGTAGAAGCAAAAAGAAAAAATATTCTTCAATAAATCCCATGCATTTTTAACTGAGTGACCAAAACATTGGTTAGGTCGTTAGGAATTTTGTTCTGACCACAGACTTGCATACACACACGAGCTCACTGTGGGGAGGTCGTGTGTATGCAAGCCTGTGGTTCTGACCGTTCAACGTTGAGCTGTCCATCATCTTCTTGGATTTCATTTCAACAAGAAGCTCCACTTTCCTTGAATATTGCGATCCAAGTACACGTTGTCGTATGTGCTCGTGTGAGTTGGGGGAGATGGCTGTAAGAAGTGAAATGAGAAAATCCCCAGACTTTACATGATGCTTTCTAAACTTGTCCTTTTACTTTTCACTATTTACAACCCCCCCCCCCAAAAAAAAATCTGGCGTAAGAATAAGAAAGTTCTTGAAGCGGCATCAACTTGTTAGGTTAAATCCTGCAACAATCAGTTCACAGCATTGAAGTCGTTTGGGTCTGAACATACTAAATCGTTCCATCCTTCTTTGCAGCCAAATTATCCTATTGCCAAAATAGAGCAAAATTTAGAGAGATTTGAAGTCTCATTTTGTTAGCATTCCCATATCTGTGTACCAACTTGAGGCCAATTAGTGTCTGGCCTTTAGCCCAATTTTGGGTAACCTGTATCTGCACTGTGTTTTTATTACTATGCTCATCCAAAATGTACCCATTGTCAGTCTCAATGTATTTGATATCTTGTCCAAAAGAGTTTTGCAGAAAACCGGAGATAAAGGTATTTTGGAATTGAAATTAAAATCGTGTTTACCAGAGATGATGCCTAATGTTCTAAGTGGAAATATGTCATGTTCGTTATCTGTATTAATCTATTCCCGTATTCCGTTTGATGTGTTTCCAGGAGGCCAGAACGAACTACAGAAACTTTAGAGATTTGATGTGGAACTTGATTGCAAAAAAGAACTTTAATGACCTGGAAAAGGCAAGGTAAGAAATGACATCTTCTTATGAAGAGACACAACGAATAAAGGTCGGTATTAATTTGTATCAAAAATGCAGGCAACCGTATGTATATTGTTGGAAAATATTATTTATTCATACTGTTGAAAAAGTTCAGCTGTGCAAACCTCATGATGATTATGACTCATCATAAGCAATATCTTGTTTTGTATTGTTTAATAGTTGCAGATATATTTCAATTATCTTTACTTTCGTCGAACAAATTCATGAATATCAATGCACAGCCTCACGAGAAAATGTATTTTTTTTTCACTACACAGAGCTATATTTCGATGGATGACAACGAAAAACATGTACACGATCATGTTTGACAGTGAGTTGCCAGGTTCACCAGAGCAAGTACTTGGCGGGTTCAAGGACGGAAAAACTACTTATGCCAGAATATTTGAATGTCTTTGCAGGTACATCAAGTTTCATGTAAAGACAATTATCAAACGTTTTTTTTAGTTCTGACTCTTGTTTGCGCAAGCATGTCCATCCCCATTTGTGTGTTTCTGAAGGCTACCTATTGAAATCGTTAGGCCGATTCCCTTTTAAAAAGACCAGATCAATTGATTATCATGTACATATTTACGAAAGTTGCCAAAACGTGAAATTCGAGATGCTAAGTTAATGTGGGCCAACACCACGAAGGATGATAAGTTTCTAGAGAATGTGTTCTTCCTTTGGATACAGAATAATTTTTAGAGAGTGTGTTTTTCCCTTGGATATTCATAGTAGCTACATGTACCATAAGTTATGTTTTTGGAACTTGCCTAAGTTGTGTCATATGAGTTGTAACTTTCTCTTATTATGCACACTGTACTCCCCTTTTCTTTTATTGAGAGCACGAACATGCATGTAATAATCAACGTGACAATGCGTAATGTTGACACTCAAAAATTTGTGCAAAAAAAGATTTCAAAGAGAGCTCAGTCGAAACCACAGTGAGAGACACAAAAGGAATTCTGCAAAAAAGCGAGTGGATAAAAAGCTTTATGATGTCGATCAGATTATTCTGTTATCTACCACAGGACAATGGCAACTTGCTTGATCAATTATGCGTTGTAGAACCTTTTTTTTCCGCCACATGTATTTGTTGGCTGTAGTTTTTGATGTTATTAGGATCCTTAGGGGGTATGGGGAAAGCGAATGGGTGCAATGGGTTGATTAATATCTCCACAAGAAAGTGGACCAAACCTTAGCGAGTTCGAAGTCATTGACAGTGTTTTTGTGTTTACTTTGGGTTACAGCCTTACATTTAAAGCCTTATTTTCCAGAAAGTTGTAAAGAAATTAAAAGGAAGTGACAGATTCATTATGGTAAACAGAATGAACCACAATATCGCAAATCTTTTTGGGTGGAGTTTCGAAGTACTTGAGTTCAAGTGATGACTGGTGCAAATGACATTTGTTTTCAGTTACGCCGGATTACACTGTGTTACCGTTTCCGGATGGGCCAAGGGTGTCGAATATCGTCCAGGGAACCCCATAACGAGTGGACCTATTAATCATAGTTGGAATGCCGTTCTATTGGACGGGAACTGGCAGCTCGTCGACTCGCACTGGGCGACACGATACCTGCAATCAGAACGCAACACCCCCGAGAACCTAGTCTATGAATACGATGACTTTTATTTCATCCCTGAACCAAGAAATCTTATTTACAGGTGAATAAAGTTTCAAACTGTATGTGATACGTTGTAGTGTTTTTTTCAGTGTTTCTAGGGTATTTTTCACTTCCTCCTTAAAATTAGCATAAGCATAACATTTTTTACCGCCAGTTAATGAGCTTTGACTTTTAGGCTGCAGTCAATAAATTATCTGTTTGTTGATGAGGAACTAAATACGTTTTCAAACTTAAATACCAAAGTATAAAGTTTTGTGTCGTTGTATATTTATTTTAAAAAAATATTTGCATTGCCAGTTATTTTACATATGTAATGTATTTGCAGTCACTGCCCAGAGGAACCAGGCTACCAACTGCTTTACCCAGCCAGATCCAGGACAGAATTCGAGGATTACCCTCTCGTAAAATCCTACTTCTTCTCCGTCGGCATGCAGTTCTTGCAGCAAAACGTCGGCGTTCTGTACACACGGCAAGGAATCATGTCGCTTACGCTGGGTCATACGAGACCAACCGCCTTCACCTTCAAAATAGCCTATGGAGATAGTCTCGTTGAAACAATCAAAAGAATTCCTATCAAGAGGTAATTACATGTGACTCATCGCTTGTGAAGCCACAATCAGCCGAACAAGAATCCCATTTTATGAGACAAAGTTGCTTTTTAGTCGCATCGTCTCAAGCAGATTTGGCTTGATACATTTTGGGGAGACAGGCATTCTTTCCACACTGTTGAAATGTACAAGTAAACAAGACTGCTTACCAGCACTGTGTCGCGTTCTATCTCATTATCTGATTTAATTTAATCGTAACTTTGCTTTAGGTAGGTAGATGAAGAAATAAACTGATTAAGATAAAAAGAGTTACACAGAGATAATGAGATGAAACAATGTGGAGATGAAGAGTGAGAGGTGGGATGAAAGGGGTTGCGCATGGTTTCAGTTGTCCTAGGGGTCCTTCACTTCATATCATTTGTAAAAGCGCATTTTTCACCTTCAATGAGCTAAAGTCTGAATTCCAAAGCTTTGAAGCAAAGACAACACTGACCTGAAGGAAAATAATTGGTGTCAGCGTCTATGTAGGTATTAAATTTGTAGGTATGTAATCCAGGAGACTGCTGGACACAGAGTCACATTTTACTTCCGTTCTCCGAGAGAGGGCAACTACTATTTGACTGTCTTTGCACAACAAGTGGGCGACAGAATCCGAGTTGAAAATGTTTTCAAAGCTGTGAGTGGTTCATTTGAAATATGGTTTGAATTGAATGTTTGTTGTGCAACTTTTTTTGGGTTTGGCATAGGTGTTATGTAATATTTTCACTTTTTTGTGCATTATAATAGGTTTGTGAGTACAAAGTCATTTGTGACCAGGCGGCAGGAGACATTAGACCATATCCACAATGTTCAGATTCTAATTGGGGACCTGGTACGCCTGTTCAGCAGTATGGATTAACACCCAGTCACACCAATGCTATTCTGGCAGCTCCCAACGGTCGAGCTGAGGTAGTTAGATTAGATAACCATCTTCAATTGAAAGGTATCGACAATGAAGTGGCATTAGCACGCGTATTATGCCTGAGAACATTGAATGACAGTAATTTAAATCTGATGTCCCAAACAGGTATCCTTCACGAAAAGCAGACCAGTTCGTCTTTATGCCAAGTTGAACAAAGATGGTTTAGATGATGAAACTGCAGAAAGATGCGTAAATGTTCGGGAACAGGAAAACCAGGTAAATCAGAATGATTGAACAATGGTGCGAACTGAAGCGAGCCATTTTCACTTTGAAACGACAAAACAAAGATTTAGATACGTGCAAAAAAAGTGCTGAAACAAGAAAACCCTCCTACGTGAACACAAGAGGCATTCCCCCCACCTCGTAGTAAGTTCTCACTCTGCTTTCCCATCTGGGGGGGGGGGGGTACCACCCTGCCTGGGGTAACCCTCCTACCCATACAATTCAGACTTGTACGCGGGCGGTAATTAATAGCATCTCAAAAGAACAATTGACTTAGTTTTGATTAATTTCTCCAGCAATACAGATTGCACGTTTTTCTGTGTTCTTGATTAACCCATTGGAACACTGCATTTTATTTGACTAGGTACACATAGCAGTACAATTGCCAGCAAGAGGGGAATATGGACTGGAAATCTATGCCAATGAGCCAGACAAAGAGGGAGACACCTTCACACACATGTGTCAGTATCTCTGCTCGTTTATTGAAGGAGACGTGGATGCTCATTATGGTCAGGTATGTGAGCAGAGTCGGCTGTCTTATTAAGTGAGACACTGGTTGCCTGTGGTGTTTTACTATCAAATGGTGTTGAAATGTTATTGTATGGTACCATTACACAAACAAAATTGGAATTTAAAAGTGTTTATATACAGGTATTTGACCGAGCTGATTTTGCAAATACACTGCGTCCAGGCCCAGTAATGTACACGGGACATGGTGGAACGTACGCACCACAATCCGGCGACTTGACTCGTGCTGGACCTCCAGGTAAACACTGCATACTCAAATCCTAAGAATGAAAAATATGTAGACGTTCGTTTTATAATTATTGTGTTAGTATGCATGAATAACACAAAATAATTGATGTAAAATTGGTGCTTTTGTATTTTTTCTTACAACCTCGAAAGTGTTTTTAACATCTATTTTGTACATGTGCATACTTCTCTGACTTATCCTTCACCAAAGAATTCTTGCTTACCCGTTTCACTAGATTGCAATGTTGTTTATATAGCTAAACCTCCCAGGTCTCAGATGGATTGGGCTCAGTCTCATAGAGACAGAGGAGCGGGTGACACATTTTCCGAACAATATAGTCCAGGATTTCGTCACAGGGACAAATACTCTGCTATGCCTGGCCCTCCAGGTTTGCATGCCTCTCTCTAACTTGCTTATCATTAATTATATTGGACCTGAGTTCGACATTTTTGGTTTTTCCTAAAATCTTTCATTGATAGTTTCTTTATGAAAAATGGTCATATATTATCATCGCAATCTGATCGTGTTTAAATAATATAGAATGGTAAACGCTTGCATGCTTTGTCATGTATACATGAAGCGATTCTAAAATGTCGTTGGTCACGATAATTCCTAAGTTTCCCACGCATGAAAAAAGATTATTCAATTTAGAAAAGAAGGTCAAAACGCAACAAATGTTAAATTTAATTTTTGCACGATCGAAACAACAAGAACCAAGTTTTTTTTTAAATGTTTACCCACAATTCACTACCCAACGCTTCGGTGCATGTGTTACTGTTGTCTAGGTAGAGGGCCAATATCACCGAGATCACAGTATGATCAAGCTCACTATGCTAACCGACCTAGTGCTGAAGACTTTAGACTTTCGCCGCACAGTCCTGGTAGCGCTCACACAACTTTCTTCTCACCTTCCATGCATGTACCTTCAGGTCTGTGGTATGAATCTGGGACTGTACATTGTGAAATGTGTTGCAGTACCTTCATAATTAGAAATTTATTACAGTCATGATCAGCGTATAAATTGTGGGAACTTTTTCAGTCAACAGCGTTTTATTGGCCTCCAAACATTGCAGTTTTTTCACGTTGTACAATGACTATTCTGTAAAAAAAATATTTCAAGTTTTGAACCTCGGCGTGCTTGCAAGGACATGCTAACTTGCGGTAATAGTAGTTTAATCGTATCACCGTAACTACATGTACTCTTATCTCTGCTGCTATCAACACCAGCAGTGGCTACATTACAGTCTGTAGTAGAGACAACAGTTGTGATCAAAAGTAAATATTTTCTTCCTTTGCACTTACCCCTACTGATCTCGAATATTGCCACTATTTCAGCCATCAAGCATGTTCTTGTTCATATTTCAAATTTCAGTGTTATGGTTGGTTCTATCTTTAAAAATAAAAAGTTTGCAAATCAATTAGCAATTGCACGTCGAGGGTCAGTTATTACCTGTGTTTAGCTCTAATTTTAATTCATCTAATAATTTGGCTAATTCTACAAATGGCAGTAGTGTGCTGACTAATATGCTTACTTGTACTACAGGCCGTCATCGACCACTCTCGCAAGAGGATATGGCGTACGCAGCTTACCGCGGTAGTGATCCTCGAAACCGACTATCTACTCATTCATTAGATAGTGCTCCAATAGGTCCCTATGGTTCCAATACACAAGGAGGCTCTAGATATGCTACCCTTCCTGTTCGTACTAACAAAGGTTGGCATGCTATCCATTGTAACGCTGCCACTTACAACTGTCGTATTTTTACAAACCGAAGTTTAGAAACAAGCGGCACTTGTTTGGAACATTTCAAAGTAATTGTTCTTCGCTCAGTTGTGAATGGGAATGGAACATTTACTACCTGTGATTGTTTGGGTTGAAATAAGAGATTATTTGTGTTGATTTCAAAGCAATCTGTGGTTTATTTACTGATCGAAGTGGTGTTAACTCGAAAAATAAGTGACACTTTTTGGCACGTTTTACATTTTAACCAAATTTAATTGTTCATGTTGTTTAACTGTTTGTTAGTAAGTGGGTATAACTTGCATGTTTACTTCCTTTTCTGTCATGCAATAACTTTTGAAAAAGATGGCTGCATGCTTTATGTGCTGTTTTAGGAGACACAGGTTCATATCCATCACAGTTGGATCAGTCACACTTACAAGATGATTACGGTGCATTTGGTAGTCAGTATGAGGGATATATTGGAGATTCATACGGTAGTGGGGAATACAGGGTCAAGGTTAGACCAGCTCCATCGGCGGGAGATCAGCCATACGGCAAACCATCACAGTATGATAAAGTGGAACGTACTGATAGAGGCGAAGCAGATGGTGGTCGCTACAGTCGGTATGCTCCAAGTCGAGCCAGGGGAACGAACTATGCAAACAGAAGTGGACCTTCTAGCCGACAGAAGCCATCCCAAATCGATCAAGAACTGAGGACGGGACAGAAAAGAGGAAATAACGACACATATTCAGGATATCGCCCTGACTCCGGAAATTTAAATCACGGCGAGTTGCGTGGACAAGATCCAGTACCAAGAAGTCCAAGACAACCCACTTCACAGTTTGACAAAGCTTATCAACAACCTGGAGACAGAACCTCTGGTGGGATGTACAAAGGAAATGCTCCGGGCTCTTCTACTTCACAGTATAAAAACCGTCAAGGGCCTGCAGGTCTGCATGCATGCACTCGCACTTTCTTTTACTTAGTCACGTCTTCTTTAATACTAACAAACTTATGCATGCAGTTGAGTTTCTGGTTTTAACTCGTTTATTGGATTTGTAGTAGTTACTTTGGTTTTAATTTAATTTAGTAATCTTTTGTCATTCTCCGACTGTAACCTGAAGCTTTTCATTTATGTTGTTTACCTGCGGTGGCTGTTAACAGGCTCGCAGCACCCATCACAGTATGACAGCCGTGAATACTCGGGACACCCTGGCGCTCCAGGAGGAGAGTACACTGGATATGGACCAGGATCAGCAGCCTATTCGCCATACGGCTCTATGGATAGACGTAGACCAGGTTTGCATGTACCATGTTTCTCCCTTTATGATGTGGTGTGAAAAGATAGATTTAGTGGTGTGGCTAACTATTAGTTTATTTTTACCTGTCTTTGAGTTTAGATTATTAGCTAGATTGCCAGCAAAGCTTGTCCATCTGTGGTCATGCATCAGTGAGGCACTCCTCAGGGCCTTCCAAAGGGGGACAGTTCAAAGATTCAAGTATTCCAAGTCCTCACAAAAACTCCATTATTCATTTTAGGAGAGAACGCTACCCAGTTAGAGCAGATGAATTACCAAAACCTACAAAATGCTCCTGGTGGACAGTACGCTCAACATAGTCCAGGCACCGCACCTAGAGGCGGACCGCAGCCATATGGTGCACCTCCTGGTAAACAGGTTAGTGTAGAACCAAGTAAACTATGGGATATTTGTGTTCTTTGAATGAATTCAGAATGGTAAGATCGTTCTTAACACGGGTAGACATTTGTTTTTGTGCAATAATAATAATAATTTGATTTTGGTCTTACATTTTAAAATTTAAATGTACCCTTTTTACTTTTGAAACCTTAATTCCTTACATGTAATCGCACTTTACAAAAAAATCGACCTCACATAAGTGTCCCCATTTTATTTCAACCACTCAGTGATAAGTCGCTTATTTTGATTTCCTTCTCGCTGGTTTACAGCACGGCTCTGTCTGCAAGCTGAATAAAAGTCCTTACCATTAGTGTTCCAAACCAGAGGCTTGTAAATTAATCAATTCATATTTAATGGCAATTGATTAATTAAAACTGCTTTAGGTTTACCAAACAAAGTCCCAGGATTGGGACGGTGACACCTTTACCCAGAAATCTTATCGTGAGGAATCCGAAGTTAGTCCCGATGGCACTAGATCATACGTTAAGAAAAGTACACAGGTACTCAAACACCACAGGCTTGAAACCGTACTAATGTGTGGAGTATCCTAGTGAACCGAACTAAAAGTGTGATAACCTAAATAATAACGCTAGTAAAATTTATATGTATTTCCTTACAAAAAAATTACACATATTTCCTCATAAAGAAAACTTAGCGTTGTTTTAAATACCTGGTAGTTCTCTCAAAATTGATGTCAATTTTGTCATAAGGTGCAAACCCATGAGATTACCCAAAATATTTACATTAACAGTGCATGCTTAGACGTTTCCTTTTTTGTAATGGCCTGGGTTCAGTTTTGTTGAGACCAGACTATTGATTCTGTTCAGCAGACTTTTTAATTTTGAGCATTTAGTTTCAGTGTCCCTTCTATTTCTTACCTTGCACGTCTTGTAGGATCCCTCAAAGCCGCTGCATGATGGTTCAGGTCAAAATGGCGATGTAAGTCGTGTTATTTTAATTTAATATAAATTTATTACAAACCCACCTTTCCTAATTTGAGCATGGGCCAAGTCTTCAGCAATTCATAACGGAATATAATTTTACTAACTCTTCTTTTAAAAATAACAGTGGTATAACAATATGTCGTGTATTCTTTGCGTGGATGCCGCTTATTTGTCAACAAATGTTGTAGATGACAACTCAGATGCAAAGCTTCACTCTTACTGATAGAGGACCGGGTGGACCAGCAACTGCACCAAAGCCTGGACAGCCGGGTTATGGCCAACCGGGCTATGGTCAGCAAGGCGATGGGCAACCCGGACAGGAAGATCTTCCTCCTCCACCGCCTGAACTCATGGATCGTACCTACGGCCAGCAGCAGGCGCAGCCCGGTAGGTGTACTTTAAAGTAACTCGACACAAATGTTTCAGTCCTTCAAGTAACGCAACGTTCATCCGCAGTGACAGCTTAAGAAACGGATTTCGTAAACATTCACTGAATGTAGTGAATCGGATCAGATGCATGCCTTGTCTTTGAAGTCAGGATATGAATTTCGAAAGTGCTCATTTCAAAACATTTTTGTCAGCTTCTGTGATTGAATTGTCCTTGGCCTGATGCTAGAAGTTATATTGGAAACTTTGTTGCATGATTCCAGTTCGAAAGTCTGCCATCAAAGGCTAAGTAGGCTTCAAGTACACAATAGTAGTAGTAGTAAGATTCATTCAAAGGACTGACAAACGGACATGTTTCTTTCTTGTCTTTGGTTGTATGTAAAATTTAAACTGGACCAATAAATTGTGGATGTCTTTGATGCTAGATTCACATTGTCTACAGGTCACGACGATTTACCCCCACCACCCCCAGACATGACAACAGGCTTAAAGCAAGGAGCAGCTCTTAGACCAGGCATGAATTATTCGAACGTGTCATTTTATGTTTAGTGGTGAAGAGCACTTGCTGAAACTTTGCACAATGAATTATTTCACTCGAAAATATTAACTATCCCGTTAAATTAAAATAGTAATGAGTTCCCACATGATGATTTTGTTGCATGAGAAAAAAATTATCTCGCCTTTTGCAGCTGTATTCTCAGATTGAACTTTTAGAGACAAAACGGATTAATCAATGGTTCGGAAATTTTAAGGCGAAGTTTTTTTAGCGTAATGTGGGATCTCTCTTCATGCCTGCTTAATTTATGCTTTAAACCTGCTTAGTCATAGTTTCAAGATGAAGTACATGTTAAAGTATCAAATCACATAATGTTAAATGAGTTCAAGGTGGCATGAAGACGAATTTAAGCTGTAAATTTATGCTTTCTAGTTCTTCAATCTTGATTTTTCACAAAATATAACCAAACCAGCCACTTCACAAAGGTTACTTTAATTTTGAACTTTCGAACAGATGGATTATTACCCCAACAAGGCCAGAGAATAGACCAAGCGCAGCCCACCGGACACGTTACTGACCTCTTCAACAAGAAATACGGTGGGCAAACCCTTGGTGGCCCAGGGGACAAGGGCGTCGAACAGCCTGGTTATATTCAACCGGCTGGACCGGGTACTGGTCCTGGGCAGCCAGGAAAAGGCGGAGTATCTCCTGCTGCCTATGGTCAGCAGCAACCCGGTGGAGGTCTGTCAATTCATTATGACCAAAGCCTTGCTGCATTCCTGTTCAAGCTATTTTATGCATATTGTTGCAAGCTTGAAAGTTCTCTTCTTGCATCTGGGCACCATGGATTCTTCCTTAACTGCAGAGAACATACTGCTTTCTAACATCTCACATTGTCTTCATAAATTACGGGATTATTTATTTGAAGTTTTCCTCGCAAACTGGTGAAGTGAGAACAACTCGTTAATCACCAACCTATACTCTAAGTGGCTATTGGCTTCAATTTAACCACAGCGAATTTCAAACATCACCTCAGAGCTTCAGTGTGGTAAAAATGTTGGGACTTCTTTGTTAAATATTGTTACATTATAAATTTATAGGCCTGGCTGTGCATGATAATATTCCCAGTTTCCTTTGGGCAAGGACTTCTCTTGTAAGGAGTAGCTTCTTTTGAATATCCTGGTTGAAGTAAGATCTTTGACAAACTAAAATATTTGCCTGAAATTTGGGACATTAAAATATTAAATTGCTTTTTCTTTAGCCAATGCTTTGTACTGTCGTCCGACAATAAGAATTACAGGTACAGTTTTAGGACATAAGACCATGTAATTTTGATAAGATGTAAGAGCATCATAACACCAGTTTGTCTTTTTTAATTGAAGTTCTTGCGAGGTTTTTATGCACAAGTGCATATAGGCAGTATTTGAACAGTATTTATTGATGCCTGTTTATTGAAATGTGTTACCGTTTTACCAATCGTTTGTCATAATTGTAACATTTGGCACGTTCATTTTTTTTTGCATGTGTACCACAACCATACCTTACAGATGAACCCAAGCAGCCTCCCATAGAAGTTGTATATGTAGCTGGTGGAAAATCACCCCTGCTGCAGCGTGGAAAGTTTGAACAAGGCATGTACTTGCTAAGTTACCATGTATGTTTAACCGGAGTTATTACTAACTCAAAACACTGTGATGTCAAAGGGACGTATTACAAGTTCGTGTTATTGCTTCGTGTACATATATTTCAAGCGAAATTAATTGACCGTTTCAATGCATCATTAGTGTTAACAATCGGAAATGGTCAACCAGTGCATTTTCGTTAAAACTCTCTCCCCCTTTACTTGCTCCTTGTTTTTGGAAACTAATACGTGCATGGTTTCCCATCAATTTATAATACTTAAAATCAGTAACTTGAAAAAAACAAAACAAATCATGGAGTTGTGTCCGGCGTTCTTTACTAATTCCTATTTTATCCGTTGCGAATGAAAATGCAAACGAGTTGATTTTGGTGTGATTTTATTGTACAGAAAAGCAAATTTTGATTGAATTGACTTTTATTTGACGGCGATCACCGTAAACACTGGTAAATTGAAAGCGAAGTTACCTCCTTACCTTTGCCTAATGGTTTACATTTCTGTGCGTGTGTGGCTTCCAGATAAGGCAGATCAGCAGCGACGTTCACCAGTCGAAGTTGTCTATGTTGGCGGCAACAAGCATTCTCCAGCTACTAACCGCAGGCTACAAGGCATGGCATGTTTTCTTTACTTTTAAGACTAACTATCATTTAAAGTTCTTAAAAGTTTCAGTTTTTGCACAATCTTGACTATTTGTATTTGCGTTCGTTGAAGATTTTTTGGTTATTGTTTCAAAGCACTGCTTCATTTTCCCCTCGAGTTTATAGACTACGTGTATTTGGGTACTGCTTGTAACAAGGTCGTTTCGAGCACATTTTGGTGTCATGTTTAAAAGTCGTTTATTCTGAGTGTCCACTTAAATAAGAATTTTTTGCACCATTTTACTCGTTGTGAGCGGGACCCAGTGTAAGTAATAGAAACTTTACTGCCTATTGTTACACCTGCATGTTTAGCTTCACTCTATTTTGAATTAGCATGCGTTTTTTCCCTAAAAAGCACATTCATGGTATTAGTTCTTTTGTGGTTGTTTTGTTGATACAGGTGATAAAGAAGAGCGATCAGCACCCTCTGGTGGAGGAAAAGATTCCACAGGCATGACTGGCTTAATGTTCTTTCCAAAAAATACACTAAAACTCATCTGTAAAACTATGGACACTTTGCATATGTCATCAAATTAACAACAAAGATATTAAAGAAGTTTAAACTAATTGATTTTTTAATATTTTACTTTGGTACCAAAAAAAAACTGATGTGCCTCCGAGATTTTTTATTACTTTTGGATTCCACGTTATTCCTAATTACGTGTATTTCCACATTTTTTTATGCAGCATTGCACCCTAATATCCGTGTGTTAAGTGTAAATGTCAAATACTCGTGAATGTTGCAACCCATTCTTGTCTTTATGCTTGGATATGTGTGTGAGCTTGGAGCTGTTCTTTTGGTTTCAGACAGCGGTAGCAGCAGTCCTTCCTCAGGAGGTTCTCCAGCAACAGGTCGAAAACAAGGACCCCCCACAGCACCCAAACCAGGCATGACACCTTCCAAGGCTTTTTTCATCCGTCTTGAACGTGAACCCACCCTGTGCGGTTAAAACTAAAGAACTTTATGAAGCATTACGTCTCGAACGCAGATTGTGACTCTTACTTGAATCTCGCCATAAAGATTGTCACTGCATTATGAGCGGGACTATCAGAAATTCTGATGCATCAAACTAGTAGTTCGCTTTTGTAAATGAGCAATAAAGTACGTCGAAAATGTATGAAATGCTTCTTTTACGGACTTTATTCAATACGAAAGTCCAAACGTTGTTTTCGAACCCTGCATGTTCTAATTGTATACCCTTAACGACTACCCTTATGGCTAATTCAGAAAGCTTTTGTGGGACTGGGATCCACTGATAGTGGGAATAAGAACAGGACTAGGATCAGGACACATTGAGATTGCTATGAGTATACCAGGGAAAAGTGCAAAAATGGTTTGGTAAGCCGTTGGTTCTATTCCCTGTCCCACTCCCGTTGTAGTATGAAAACTTCAGCATAATATACAGTACGCATTTCTCCCAGTCTTGTAGCCGGTCCTGATCCCAGTTCTGTTCAATTTCTGTCAAATTGGCTCGCATGATATTAAGTGGAAGTTTTTACACCACAACTGTCCTTTGGCATTAAATTTGTCCCACTCCCGGTTCCAGTACATGTTCCGTTTAGGTTATGTCTGAATCAGCCATTAATTGCCTGGCCTTAATTAATCTGCAAACTAAACGAATTTGTAGAACGGAGTAAAACGCGCGAGTTGTGATTCCCAGATTAATTCCATTTGTGTTTTTTTCCATTTGTGTGCATATCAGGAGGAAAAAGACAAGATGCGAGAGCAGAAGCGTTGAAGGCAAGCAAGACCCCAGCAGGAGATGGATATTATGAAGGCATGGCATGAATTTTTACATAAAAAGTTACTTCAATTCAAATGATTTCAACCAGTACTAAACTGCAAAAATATTAACATAGTAAAAAAACCCTTTTTATTAACGATAACGATCAATGTGATCTCCTCTGTATCATGGATTCATTTATTGCTAACATTCTGCTCAAATGTGTGGTTCGTCGGTTTCTTTTGTCTGCTGTGTGCGACTTTGTTTTTAAACATTCAACGTATTCAATTGCACCGAATCAGTTGTCTGCTAACGTATTTCGCCAGCTTATGCATAACGATATTTCCGGCTTTCCACTCATTCTATGTTATAATTTCTGTTTTTCAATTGTCTAACAACCGCTAGATGGCAATGTAGATGGGAGAATGCCTACAACAAATTACAAAACTCAGGCTTTTCACACTGTCAATTTGCCAGGTAGCATAACAACACTTTTTGTTCTGGTTTCTAATGAATTTCTTTTTGAACTTAAATTTGCTTAGTGTGCTGAGAAAAAGTAATATGAAAATGGTGATTTTGCTATTTATGCTTCATGTTACATTGTTTTATTTTTCATTTTTATTTTCATTTACTTCTCAACTCTGATCGTTGCATAAGCTATTCTGTGTTATACTTTACGTGTGTATCGGATTTCGATGATAATATCCCAGCTTAACATTGTGGGATTCTGTAAAACTCTGGTGTGGCAGGAACCTGTAACCAAGCACATCTTGTAATATCTTTGCAGCTGGTTATGATCCAAGAGGGTATGGTCAGCCAGGTCAGATAGATCAATATGGACCGGGACAGCCTGGGCAGTATGGACAGCCAGGTAAACCTGGACAATATGGTCAACCTGGATATGGACAGCCTGGTTATGGAGAACCTGGCATGGATCAAGTAGGGCAAAGAAGTAAGTAGTTGTAAAAATACATTTTTGAAAAAAAAAGGAGAAGCTTATTTCAACACACAATTACCAGGATTGGAATTAGATAAAACTAGGTGGTCATTTAACTGGTGGGAAATAGATCATAAACCGTATTCTGTGTGGCGAGGAAAATAGACATGTGAATGACCTTTCAAATCGTAAATTTTTTCTAAATTGTGTGGAATATTCTTCATCAAACAAAATTGTGTACCCATTCTCCTGATATCAGTATCAAAATAAAAAAATCTTAAATTCCTAGTAATCTTACAAATTTTTTATTTCTGGTGTTTTTTTTACCGCTAATATCAAATCTATGCCTGACGATGGCCAAAACTAATACTAGTATTACTTTATGTCTTATGTTGACATTGGATCGTAATCGTAATATGATATCTCACGCATTGTGTACGCTATTATACATTGTAGCTGGCCAACCTACATATCGTACAGCGTATCCGTTTGGTGCTGGTGCTCCGGTGAATGTGTATGCACCCAACAGACCGACTGAACCAGAAAAAGAATACGAACCTCATGCCCAAAAGGTAAGGTTTTCCTTTTGATAATAAATGGAATTTTAAAACATAACGTAAACTATGTGTGAGTTATGACTTTGACCTAGACTGTATATATTGAAACTCGGCTTCCAGTTGGATGACACCGTGCAGAAGTGTACACCCTACACCAGTTCTTATTCAGGTTCTTGACTCCCATAGAAGTTTGAATCGGAGTTTAAATCTGTATCCGTCGCTGTGCAAAAAACCAGTACCTCAAATTGAAACCCTTTTTTTTTTTTTTACAAATTTATATTGTAATTTCAGGTGTACACGTCATCTATTACAATTAGTGCGCCAGAGACGTTTCAACCAGTACCAGTGGAAGAGAAAGCCGCTCCAAAACCACAGCCACCTGCTGTGCCACCCAAGCCATTTAAAGATACACGAGTGTTTCAGAATGTTGACACTCATGCTGTCGAAGTGTCTAAAGAAGAGCATAAAAGCTTCAAGGATCTTGTGTGGCATTTAATTTATGCTCGTAATATCACAAATGAATTGGAAAAGGCCAGAGCTATCTTCCTTTGGCTCTGTTCAAAGGTACGAACAACGTACAAGCAGTTTTAGATGACATTTCTCTCTTCAGTTTATTATGATTTTTTTCAATGCCTCGGTATGTATCTTTTCGATCTTGTTCCAGGATTTGACCCAGCTTCATTTTGATTACGAGAAGGGTTCACCAGAAGAGATTTTAATGAACCTGGCAAAGGGAGAAACAACTTACGCCGTGGTATATGATACCTTGTGCAGGTTTGATTGTGTTGAAATAGTACCAAAATAATTAGATTCCTCCAAAAAATCTGAAATTATGTTGCAATGACACTCGACTTTGAATTCGTTGTGATTTTTCTCCTTTTATTTTGTAGTTACGCCGGTCTACATTGTAAAACTGTCAGTGGCTATGCAAAAGGAGCAGAGTATAAACCTGGTATGAAGTTCGATGGAGAACAAGGTCAACACTCCTGGAACGCAGTGCTTGTCAACGGTGCCTGGCGTCTTGTTGATTGCCATTGGGCAGCTCGTCGACTGGTCGGAAAGAAAGTAAATGTCGTTGCTTATTTTGAAAGTATGGTGTATTAAGTTGTCGGGAAGTATATTTTGCAAGTGCCAATTTTAAACCAAGATCATTTAACATCTAGGTGACTGCTGACAATGTACGCTACGAATTAGACGAATATTACTTCATGCCTGATCCTCATCAGCTAATTTTTACGCACATGCCACAAGACCAAAATTGGCAACTTTTGGAGCGTCCCATTTCACTGGCGGATTTTGAGAACTTGGTACCTGTCAAGTCAGCATTCTTCAAATATGGACTGCAGATCTTGAGTCATCGAGAAGCCGTCATCAGAACTAGTAAAGAGGTATTTACCAAAAAGTGCTATTTGAAAAAGTAAGCAAATGACAAAAATTATAAACGCTTGTGACGATGACATACGAACAATTCTGCGTTTGTAGGTTACCATCAGGGTAGGTTGTCCACCGTTCAAGATAGGTACACTAGCATTCACGTTTACGCTGGCATTTGATGACGGAACTGAAGAATTTCAAGGAGTTAAACTTAATAGATATGGAATGCAGGTATGTATTTGATAAATACTGAATTGTGTTAAATTAATTGGAATCTCATGCTTGTAGCTGAATAATCAGTTGTATTTTGTTCAAAGTGGATTAAATGAGAGTGATCGAGATGAAGAACAGTATAATGTGTATTATACATGTATTTGTGCTTGTGTATTGCAGGAGATGTTGGATAACGTCTCTTTCTTTACTGTTCGGCCTCCGAAAAACGGTTCTTACCGTTTGATACTTTACGCGAAGGACTTGACCCAGGCCACCAAAGAAGGTGTCTACGGTGGTGTTTGCGAATATGAAGTAATTATGGATGATACAAATATCCAGCCAATGCCCTTCCCTCCATGTGTACATACCAGCTGGGGACTCGGTGATAGTGCTAGCAAGTACGATATGGCTCCACTGCAGCGAGGTGCTATATTTTCAACTGTCAACGGTCAGGCTGAGGTGAAATTCCGTTTGGCGAAGGAACTTCGCTTTACGGCCAAGATGAAAAGTAATAACCAAGACGAGAAAGCTCTTCAAGGTTATGTCATGCATAGAGTTGTGGGCGATCAAGCTATATTTACAATCACAGCTCCAAACGAAGGAGAATTCGGACTTGAAATTTTTGCTAATGATCCAGATAGAGATGGCAACTCGCTCTTCCATGCCTACCAGTATTTGATAATCTGCACCGAAATCAAAGGTCCAGTAGAAGCTTTACCTGCCCTACCACCAGGCTACTTGGGTCCTCAGACAACCTTCAAGAAACTAGGTCTTAGTGCTACGACACATGAGGATCCTTACTTGCAGACAGACTCTGGAGAAATGCAGGTATCATTCAGCATGGGACAACAATTACGCATGACATCGCAACTGATCTACGTTTCCAACAACAGGCAAGACGACTGCTCCGACTATATCCTACAGCTGGGCCAAGGGAACCATGTTATCTTCATGATCAGAATGCCAAAGCCTGGGATGTACAAGTTCCAGATATATGGTCTACCGTACGCTGATACCAGTGAGAGTCTACCAGGTGTCTACAACTACTTGGTAAATTGCCACAATACTCAAACAAAGTTGAGTCCCTATCCAAAGCAATATGGTCAGTGGAAAGAAGGCTGCTTCCTTCACGAGCCACTGGAAGGCCATCTTACGGCCAACCGCCCCTCTAAGGGAAATGCACAAAGCTTTCAGTATGTGTACTTCAAGGTAGATGTCCCAAAAGCTAAGTCTGTTGCCGTCGTTGTTGGTGAAGACTGGACCCAGCTAGAACAGAAGAATTCAGAGTCATGGGAAGGTGAAGTGTTCATGGAAAAGCATTGGGGTCACGAAAATAAAGCCGCAGTGTGTGCTAATTATGGTAATGTTAAAGCTAGTTATAGTACCTTGCTTGAATACTCTCTCTAAGTTGCAGTGGTTGTGAAAATGTTTTCGATAAAGAACATACATGTATGCTGTTTTTATAGGTTAAGCAATAAGATATGACCAAAGTTCGAAATTATATTGTTTGCATCTCTTCGTAAGGGAACTGTCCAGTGTAGTAAGACTACTAATTTTAATTTGATGAAAACTGCCTTGGTGAATATGCATTTAGGAATGTACCTGTGAAAAGTAGAAATAGAACATCACACCATATGCCTTTGAACCGATTTCATACAGGCATGTAATCTAGTGAGTCTCGTCCTAAAGATACGGAATATTAATTCGATGGATATTGTAAACAGTATTTACGTCCTGTGTATATTTTTGTCAGTATTTTCCCCAATAAAGCACACGGCTTTCAATCATCATTTGCAATAGTGTAACTGGGTCAAGTTTGAAACGAACACCATTTGTACCAATAGAAATTTCAGGAACAAACGGTTGTACGGAACTCCAGTGGGAAGTTCCTCTATTACTGAAATTGGTTTTGCCTTAAAATATATATGTATGATTGCTATTTACACCCTGTACATACAATATTCAACAGTTGTCGACAAGAGGTTGAAGGAGGGAGGAACCTTACATGTAATTAGTTACTGTGGTGTTCTGCATTTAGAAAGTAATCTCGTCTTCCAGAACCAAAAAGTGGAGAGTAATGTAAACGTATCGTTTCAAGTCATATTTACTTCATTCTTGCTATGTCATCTTTTGTTAAATGTGAGCCGTTTTGTAAAGTTGTCAAATAGTTATCTGCTAACAATTTTACCTATTGTTTCCTTACTATTTTGCAATGAGGCATCGTACACGAATTTCTCATGCATTTGTTATCTTTACATAAAAGAAATACTATGGTTAACAACTTTATAGCGAGTATACTTTTTATTTTATAATGTTTATGGTGCTTATTGTTTTGTTGTAATGTATGTTGAGATTTACCGTTTAGTAGTGAGCTTAGAAGAGACTTCTGCTTCACTTACATAATTATAGTTTCTGTAGACAATAACAGTTTAAGCTGGTGTAACCGCTGTGTAAAAAAAAAACCGTTATAGACAGCCTTTGCCAAACGCCACAGATTGCCACTATGCAACTAGATGTACCAAAATTAGAAACCGCTGAAAATGTTTGTAATCATTGTCCAGATCGAAGCTTATTGTGGCACATTAAAATTACATTTTCCCGACCACATTGAAGACATTTGTTTGGCATGGAAATAAACTTGTGCTGGAAATTAGTCATACCTTTGATTATTTGTTTGCATTGATTGCTGAAGGTGAAAGCAACCGTAATCCACAATGAAAAGTTTCAGTTTCAAGATACGTTATTAATATATAACTTACGGCAGTTTTAGCACAGCTGTTGACCTACTGTGACGGAAACTAGAAAATACATTTATATTCATGCAACGCAATCATATGTTTGCCATCAGGGACACACTTGTTCGACGGGAAGAATGTGCGGTCCCGTTCCACAGGCATAACTACGTGTTCGAAGTTTAGTATTATTCTGTCGTACCCCAAGTACCCCAAGATAAATTTGGGACTAAACAGCGCGGATATCAAGAAAGTGATTTCTTTCAAAAAGGTGTTGCCCACACTTTCATCGTTAGTTGTGAAAAATTCCTTTTGTGGAATATGTATGTAAAAAGACGTGATCGACCAAATTATTACAGGGTACCATCTAGTCTCTGTCACAGCGCAATTCAGGACAACACACTTGGTGAACTTTGCCCACATGGTAATAGTGAGTAACCATGCTCCTGACCATATATGTTAAGAGCTGAATTGGGTACTGGACAGCTTCAGTGAACTACCCAGTCAGTGCCTGCCACTAGGGTGCACCAGGCTCTGTGATACTGTTACTTCAGTACTTTTTGAAAGGTTTACTAGAGTTAGATTATTGTATGACACAACATGTAATTGCACTTAGAAATACTACCACAATAAATCAGCATTTGTACAGATTTATGGCAAGGTAGTTTGTTGGGTTATGGCTGTGTGCAATTGCTACAATCAGGAGCTAATTGATATGTCTACAGTAAATCAAGAGACTGCAATAGGTACCCACATTTAAGTGCAAAAATGTGAAACACTAAATTTGAATTGGTATTTGATGACAGCCATGACAAGATTTTGTATGATATTGATGATAGAAATGGATTTTAATACATTGCATTTGATATCAGTATGTTTTACAATAGTTGAACTAATTTTGACATATTTTCAATTTCCTTTTCATGCATTTGTGGAATGAAAAGGGTGCCCTCTCAAGCTGACAAATGGCATTACACATGGAAAATTTCTAGAATTTTGTGATTTTTGGGTGGTTTAGTTCATACAATACCATGTTATACTGTAGTAATTGGGAATTTGTCATGTACCATTTAGGATACTTTCTTTTGAATTTTTTTGTCATATTTTCACAAAAATAGCCCTGTGATGGGCTGAGGTGGTTAAAGTTACATGTCTGTGTCAAAAAGATGTCAAATTGTCAAAAAGATATCTAGAGATGTCAAATGTCAAAAATAGCCCTGTGACGGGCTGAGGTGGTTTAAGTTAAATGTGTCAAAAAGATGTCAATTGCCAAATAATCAAA
>JBCAUG010031787.1:0-10230 GCA_038406175.1 Haplosyllis leylae
ACCCCGGTGAGAAGCCGTACTATTGGTTATTACGTAATTGGCTGTTTGTAGCTGTCAGCTGTCAGCGGTTACGGCTTACGTAAATTTATAGCCCTTTTATTAAGGGAGAGTGCGGTTTACCATCGTGGTCATACCTACCTTACGGTAAAGGTAATCGTTTACCGTATTACCTTGCACTACAGTAACATTTATTTCTTAATCTTGTTCAGACCTTGTATCAATGGATGACAAGGGAATTCCCATCTCTTCTGCGATGATTGACAACATAATCCGAGACTGCGAGTATTCTTTCTTCGGTACTGGCTTCCTTTCGATTGCCTCCAGGAATATTTCTTTGAGTTTAGTTCTGTCAATCTGAAGAGTACACGAAGCATGTGACTATCTTTCCAGTAGAGGTTAAACAGCAAAAACCTTGCGGAATCATGGAAAGAAACCAGCATTCGGGATATTTCGCTCTGTGTTTGTGTTGTAGATCGTGTTTTTATGGCCCATTGCTAATGTTTTTGCACTGAATTTAAGAAGAAGAAGCCACCAAATTTATATTGTTTAAGCTGTGGTCATTGCAAATATTTCTTAATCAAATTATTGAATTATTTTGCTCTGGTTGAAGTCAAAAAGTAAGGGAAACTCTCTGGATGTGAAACGAAGCTTAGAAATTGGCAAAGCGTAGGTTTCAACGATATAATTCCCAAGAATTACATTCGTTTTGTTGTCATTGAATTTTGATTGTCACGGTGGACAGATATCTTGGTAGTTTCGTGGTTACGATGCTCGCCCGGAATGTGAGAGACCAGGATTTCGATCCCCCATTGAGGAACTGAATTTTTTGGTTTGTCAGAACTGACTGTGATATTTGGCACCCAATTATGGGATTCATTGGCCTATTGTTTAGACCAAAGTGTGAAGATACACTTTCTCCACAGAGGGATGAATGTCATGGGTACAGATGCCTTGGTGGTCTTGTGGTTATGATGCTCGCCCAGAATGTGAGAGACCAGGATTTGATCCCTTGTTGAGGCACTGAATTTTTTCGTCCGTTGGAACCTGATAACATCACCAACAAGAAAGTCCTCCTGCATGAACACAAGAGGCATACTGCCCATCGCGTGCTGTCCTATCCCGGGGGGGGGGGTACCCAAGCCAGGGGGGTGGTACCCCAGCCGGGGTGTACCCAAGCTGGAGGGTAACCCCAGCTGGGGGCATCATACCTCAGGCAGGGGGTACCCCAGGGGTACCTCCCTGGCTGGACATGGCTTGGGTACCCTCTCTCTCTGGCTAGACCTGGCTCAGATACCTCCCTCCCCCCGACCTGGCTGGAGTACCTCCCCCCCTGTGAACTGACAAACAAACTGAAAATATTACCTTCCCCAATCCTTCGGATGCGGGAGGTAAATATTCATTGGTGGATCCGGGGACGCCAGGAACGAGCCAATCTTCACTCTGAGTCCAATTACTTTATAATAGGTTGTCGCCCCCACCTTTGTGGTTGGCCTCCCTCCTCTGGTAAATACTGGATCTGCCACAGTATATAGTATTGCAACGAAACTATCTTTAGTTTAACACATTGAGAATTTCCGTACCTTTCCAGTGTGTCTCTGAAGAGGAATGCTATCCAGCTTCATAACGACCGGAACCATGTAGTTCGGCAGGTGTTTTCTGCATGTCTCGTTCACTTCCTTCACCGACAACGTGGACGCAATGTCAGTGCTGAAAAAGGCTACTGGCCTGAAATTAAGAAGAACTGAAATTGAGCATTTGCAGATAGTTGTATTCATATGCCATGGTTTGATTTAACTTAAAATAATCTCCACAATCTTAAATCTAAGGCCCCACTGAAATAGGAATGACACCGGAAAACACTGCGTGGCATTAATCACTAACTTTACAATGTATTTCATCTACATGTGAGCATAGTGAATTGCAGGGGTAAACAAGGACTGGAAAATTCCACACAAGACCATACAAAAAGGGTGGTTCTGGAAATGGAACATTTCTATTGGATCCAACAAGAAATTTTAGCATAAGATGACACTATGCTCCTGTTAAATCTCATACTTTCGTAACCCCAAAAAGCTAGGAATAATGTACACCAATGACAGTCTACCTGAAACCAGCTTTTGTGTCACAAGCCAACGTTACAACAACTTCAACTCCAGGAATGTTCTGTATTGTGTTCTCCACTTCACGTAGGTTAACTCGGTGACCTCGAACCTTCACCTGGGAACCCTGTCTGCCTGAAAACCGAGGGAATAAAAGTCTGTTTACACTTAACGTCTGAGTTTTCGTCAACGTCAATGTTTGCATTAACTTTAACATTGTGTTAATGGTGAGGCAAACATTGATGCAGAGAATGGGTTTGAACCCATTCTCTACATGTGCATTTGCGTCACCATTCACTCAATACAAACTTGACGCATATGCTGACACTGAAGCAAAGGTAGATGTTAAGTGTAAATAGAGCTTAAGCATTTCCAAAGGATTTGAACTGTCGAAAAAATACAGTGAAATTCCGTGTTTCCAATCTGCATGAACAAACCAACATGTCGCATCGACGAATAGCACTAAGTATTACAGAGATACATATATTTGTTAGACAGTTAACATGTTTTTTCGTTTGAGCAGAGGAAAACGTGTTAGAGTTACACCAGTTCAGAAAATGTGTTGAAGTTATGGGAAAAGTACGAATTTTCATTTCATGCAACATTTGCATTCAAAATAAATTCGGAGGAAAATCCTTCCTACCTTGATAAATCAGACATCCATTCTGTATCAGACCCCAGTCTCCCGTCCTGTATAATCGAACAACGTTCCCTCCTTCACCCTTCAATTCCACAAAGCTGCCTTCGTGTTCGCCCGTTAAATATTTTTCGACAACGTTATTTCCAGTGACGTAAACTTCTCCGAGTTCTCCGTCCGGGACGTGCTGAAGCCTACCGTTGAGTACGTGTATGGTGTTGTTTGATACAGGACGTCCTATTGATATGTATCCATTGGCAACCTTGCCTGTGAAATAAATAAACGTCATTTACTCTTTTTTTTCAAAACTTGAAACACACTTTTTTCATCCTCTTTCATGTAAACAACTCATTTACACATCACGGAAAATTGACGTTTTTCATAATAATATATGGAATTCAACCACTATGAGGGAAAATATTTTGGCATTGCTAGCAATAGTTGCTTTTTCTGCCGTCCATTGATTTGCAGGGATATTAATTCATCATGTTACTTTGTTCGTTAACACCTCAACAATGCTTGATACAACTAACAGGGCGGCCATACTTGGCAATAATTAGTAATGTCTGAAGAAAATATTTAGTAAATCAAATTTAACTGTATTTCTCTGATTGTTCAAGCCCTTTGGAAACGAAATAAAAATTCATCACATCAAATACCTCGCATGTCATCAGATGACGAGTATATTTCACATGTAACGTCTCCTGTCGTTTCGGTGCTTCCATAGTAATTCAGTAAAGTAATCCCTGGTGGAAACGCTTCAAAGAATTCACGAAGCAGATCCTCGGGTAGAGTTTCTCCACTGCACACAACACTGGAAATGGATTTAACGGTTTTGGCATGCTTATCATTCAAGTTGGCAATGTTACCAACAAAGGTTTACTCCAGGAAGAGCAAAATAATATCAACAAAAAATTGCCTCCAGTGGGAATAGAACCCAGACCTCTTGGCCTTTACTCTAATGCATTGCTGACTGAGCTAAGTTGACATTTGGTTGTCAGTTTTAATCTTTGAGAATTTTCAGTAATATTCTATTGATTCTGGAGATGATTCAAACCCAAATAGTGCAGCGGAGCATGAAACAAAGCTCAGTTCAGAGATCTCCTATCCAACACTATCTGCTTAGCTCAGTCAGCAAGACATTGGAGTAAAGACCGCTTGTCTAGTGATAATGACTGTTCATAGGCACGCTGTATTCAAACTGTACATCTCAAAATGTACAGCCAAATTGCCAAGTGATAAGGTGAGTGTATAATTCAATTTTCTATTCTCTTGAGTTAGCAGACAGACGGACACAGACACACGAGCCCTAACACACTCCATCGCGTGACCAGACATTACAGTTTAAAGCTTACTATTTGAGTGTTTCGATTGGACATCTTCTGTCCTTGTTTCTCTTCAGTTCTGTAATCAGCATTTTTAGTAAAGTTGGAACCAGCACAATTCGAGAGATGCAGTGTTTGGACAAAGAGTTCAGCAGTTGAATGGGGTTTTGCACGATACACCTGTAGGATAGAATGATTATTATCAAATAGATAAATTATTTCAAGAATGAAGAAACAGTCAATTTTCGCTTCGTATTCGTAATTACCCTGGCGGCGCTTTAAGGAGAACTTCGCGACAAAGCGATTTTTACCTTGGGATTAATTAACTTGTAAAATTAAAAACATCATGACAAGTCATCTGTTATAAAAGTACACTTAGAAATGTCTGTATGAATAGAATTTTGCACAATATAATTGACTATAAAAATGCCTTTAAGTAGAAGGTATACCATCTGCATAAATATAAATCACCAAAAACATTTACAATAGACAAAAAATAATTTATTTTATTATCATTTGACCTTGATATGACCTAGGCATTGAATAACCTTGACTTTTGGCTGACCTTGATCTTTTGAAGAAGCTTTTTTGAAATACTGAAATACAAGTATGTAAAAGCAATGGTTAGGTCAAATAACATATTTACTCAATTGACCTTGACCTTGACGCAATGACCTTGCTACACATACTTAACCTAGATATGGTCAAGATGTATTTGTACACTGAAAATGAAATTTTAATTTGGCAGTTCAAAAGTTATGGCCTAAATAGACAGACAGACAAACAGACAGACAGACCTGACTGAAATTATTTCATAATCAAATACTTACTTAGGAATTATTACCAAAGGAATCCCCTTCAGTAAACACCCGAGGATTTCAGTGAGAGAGTCGACAAACAAAGGAGACGTTTTGTGACACCCGATCTCGTTCTTTGCAAACGGAAACTGATACCATTGCCACTGAAGTCGATTGAGCATGTTGGAGGTTCTCAGAGGGACACCCTTTGGCTTTCCTGGGTTAAAATAAGCCGATAATCATTTAAAAGATAACTTGGGATTAATAGTCTAAAAAACAAAAGCTACTCGTAAAAAAATTATTATAATTAATCATTGGGTGAATTATTTGAGTATTTTGTCCAAGAATAACAAAATCATTACTAGCTATTCCTATCGATTACATCTTCTCATAGGTAGTGCCTCTTTGGGGTAAACAAATAGGTTGGACCCAATAGAAATGCTTTATTCCAGACACACCCTTTTTAGCAAGACCATATGCCCATGAGAGAACTTTTAAGATAAGATGATGCTCGTTTGTTTACATATTATCTTGGTTACACGAACTCACTATTTCTAGTAGTCTGTAAGCTTTGACTACAATTCTGTCGAAAGTCACTTGTAAATGGACAGAAAATATGATACTAAAAATTATCTTTGTGTGGGCAACTCAGTTTACTTTCTTTCCTTGCCTGGTCTATTCAACTTTCAGTCACCTGGGACAGTTAAATCATGAAAACAATTCCAACAATGATGTAGGCCTAGCCGACTATTTTAATGAACTGTAAAATTCCTTTGGAGGCATTTTGTCCCCATAGCGTGAGCAATCAACACAGAAAGGTCACACTTAAGACAGAAATTCCCCACAAAATGTGTTGCCATGGCATTATGTATTCCTGTGTAGCAGCAAACTAATATTTTTTCTCTTATTGGTGATTCCTACAGAGTTACCTTATTGATGGAAACGGGATTGCTTCACGACTATTTTGGGAATTTTTCCACGTGAGGTGAAGGATATTATTTTTGCGTGGAGGGGAGCATGCAGGGTGAGATTGAAAATGATGGAGGGGGTATTAGCCTTGCACAAGTCTGGTAATGAATTAAGTTTAGACTGGCACTTGTCTGGTAATGAATTAAGTTTAGACTTGCACAAGTCTGGTAATGGATTAAGTTCAGACCTGCACAAGTTTGGTAATGAATTAAGTTTAGACTTGCACAAGTCTGGTTATGAATTAAATTTAGACTTGCACAAGTCTGGTGATGAATTAAGTTTAGACCTGCACATTAACGAGTCACCAAAGTGGAATTCTTCACTCCTTGATTTTTGTATTTAATTATTCCCGTGTTGATTTCCGCAGATTTCATGTTTTTAAACGTGATGTTTTACCTGTGCTTCCGGATGTGTACAGGATACACAAAACTGGATCACTTTTCGAGCAAGTAAATATTTCTCCATTGTAAGTATTGACAAAATCCGCTTTTGTCCACGGAAGCTTGTCCACATTGATTAGATCCATGTTCGGTAAATGTCTTGTGACTTTGTACAGAATACTGTGAATCTCTTCAGTTTCGTACAGCACCATCTTCAAAAAATATAAATACATCTATTTGCTGCCTAAAACTGATTTCCTTTTGTTATATACTGAATTAAATCAGCAATTTAAATGGAAAATGTCTAAAACATAAGCATCCCACCCTTCAATGTGAGTAAAATGTGATGTTATTCGTATCATTTGCCTGTTAAAACCAGGCTGATGGTAAACTATGTCTGAGTATTTTTGAGACGAAATGATGATGCTTCTGCTTACTGCTTTGACAATCCCCCCCCCTCCCTCGGCCAAAGGCAAAAAAAAAAACAACAAACAAATGAATTGATGGAGATAGAATTTACGTTTCGTTTTGTCAATACCTAACTTACGGTGATAATTTAACTGTGCACAGAAAATATACAGGTTCTATTGTACATCGATATGCATCTGAATGTGAAGATAGAGTTACAATCTAGTCTATCAACAGGAAAGTAAAAATAAATAATGGAGCAATAATAATAAAGAAATAGCATTATCAAGAAAGAAGTAAAGTTTTTATATCAGAGGGGTTTATTTTAAGGCATCTACTTAGTTTGAAGGAACCATGCTCTCGTTTATAGCCTCAATTACTTTTCTAAACTTTCAAAAATCATATAGCATTGCAGTTCCAAACCTTGTTGGAAAAAATAATAGAAGTTCCGCATTTTAATTAGGAAGCCTAACCTGACATTTAGTTTCTTCTAATATGGAAGCGATCCTTTGATCCGGTAAAGTAGAATCCAGGGGGACGTAGCAACCACCGAGTTTAAATATACTCATCATTGCGACGATCCGGTTTGCATTGGGAGGAATAAATATTCCAATCACTTGTTGACCCAGACTGTTACTACTACTTTCTTTGTTTCCACGGTGATGTATTTCTCCGGAAAGATTTACTGATTCTCCGGAAGCTTTCTTGATACTTTGTCTTTGTTGTCTACGGAAGACCTTCTTCAGATGTGAGACCCAGTGGTCAGATAGGATGTCCACGTCTGAATAAGTCATGGTAGCACCCTGGGTGATGACTGCAGGACAGTGTGTAAAGTGACTGCCATTTTCTTTCATGAGATCTTGGAACAATCCTGGAATAGAGTTGTGTGGAATATCCAGTACCTCCCCCCGGAGGATCCCTTGCTCCATTGTGAAATTCTCTCAACCCGATGCTTAGTGATGGTGATGGTTAAAAAATCACATATGAACTTAAAGTCAGCTATCCAATCATCTACAAGGACACAATGTTGGAACAACAGTGCCCATTTGTCAACAGTGACGCCATGTTATTTCTTTAATTTCCGGTACTGATGTCTGAAAGAAGAGTCGCATCGTGTAATCTCACTTCAGCTGCTTCTTCAGTGTCAACAAAATACAGAGCAACTCTACAAATAAGTTACACGAAACACGTCCGTATCTTTCCAAACCCAAAAAGATTGAAGCTGCTTGACGAATCTTCTGCCCAACATATGATAAGCCATGTATCTAAGCGGGTTTTAACCACTTGAGATTGGCTTCTCTTTGCAAGGCATCAGCGCCTAACATTGGCTCTGTATCCAATGTATTCAGATGGTCTAGAATGGTAAATTACCTTCTAGATGTTAGGTTGTGAAGCCCGTCAAGCAGGCAATTTGGAAGCTGCTTCTAAGTTATCAAGCACACAATCCCCATAATGATTATGGATGGCAATGGATTCTATCCGAAGATTGTCAATACCTAATTGGGGAACGGTTTTAAGCTGAGGAAAGTTCTGAAAACGTATTTCCTGGCGTACCTTGGGTCCTATTCATTTGTCAGTGCAATTGATGCTGCTTTTGATGATTGATTATGCGAACTGCTTCACATTTGCATTATTCTTATTCACGAAGTTCGCACAAGCGTGAAATACTTCAGCTTTTGTACTGTTCAATCATACTGAAGCCAGCTTACAGAAAACAACAGTGTATATTCAAATTAACATGTGGCGTGGTAAAAGCTGTTGACGTCATGTAAGAGAGCTGAACATAGTTGAAACGTGTTGCACCAAAAACATAAGCTGATTGTTTGACAATCTGCAATATCTCGCATAAAGAGGTGTTACATATTTGACACCACAATTAGCATTTAATTTTGGTACAACTTGTGTGTGTTTGCAAATACAACAGACCACAAAAGCATTTCAACTATTTTCAAGTAATGGACATAAAGTCATCAACTTGTGTGAGGTACTCGGACCATATGTCATTTTGAACTCGACCTGTGACCGAGTATTAAGAAATTCACTTGCATATTCATATTGGTTTCACTAACCACAGCGGGCCTTGTGCTGTGGTTACATAAAGAGGTTGCTTATCTAAAACTAATTTGTGGAGTTCAAAAACTAAAATGTTAAACTCTTAATAAATCTCAATTGTAGACAAAAACAAACAGAATTTATCACTTTTGTGCCACACTACTCAGAATTATCTCAGACTAATGTCATGTGAAAAATAGAAGATTTATGGATGCATAGAAATGGCAGTGACAGTGCTATTTCTAGACACCAGTTTTAGGAGAAGGTGCCTGAACTGAAAGTGTCATGACTCCTCTGCATTGGCAGACCTGTCTCCAAACACAAAAATGTCATGCACATTTCACGCTTGGGAAACAAGCACTGGTGTATACACTACACTCTATCTTGGGGATAATTATTCGCTACCTGGAGGCCTTACACTTAGATATTCAATATGAAAAATTCTTTATCGTAAAAGACATGTTTTGAACACTGCCTAAATTTCACTTATGTTTCGAGTTATTCTGACAGTGTAAAACATGCACATGATAAATATGCGAACGAGTATTTTGTGATTACAAATTGATTTTTTTATACCCGTGTTTCCCCTCGGTACACCTATGGTTATATTTAATTACATCTCATTCGATCAATCTTTCGATTATAATCATCTTGATTGAAATGTGAAATGTTATATTACCGCTTCGATCAATAATATTTCAACTTTTGACATTGGAAGTATTTGTTCACACTGTGCGTTTTTTCCAGTTGTGACTGGGTTGCACAGGACTCAAGGGAAGTGTTCACACAGTGTGACTGCGACAGCAACATTGAGTAATATTGAGCTTCTACACAGCCCATTATAAACAAAAGCAAATCGCAGTCTCAAATCGCATAGTGTGAACGGGCCTTAACCTCCCAAATTACGATCCGAGAGATAAAGCAAAATTCTGTCCTTGTAAAATAACCGAATTCAAATCAAGGTTCTCTTTACACTGTGATTTTCTATCTTTAATTTCTGATTTTTGATGAAAACATGAAAAATCTAAAGTGTGCAGGTGACTTAATATATATGTCCAACTGAAGATTTAGATACCAATTTTGTTCAAAAGAATTTCAATCATTAAAGATAATAAAATGCAATGTAGGAAGAGGTTTAAAGTTTTTAATGAAAATTTTCATTTCTTTGTGTTATATGATCTAAATCTTCAGTTAGGTAAATTTATTAATTCTCCACCAATTACACATTTTAGTTTTTTAAATGTGGTCCTTAGAAAATAGAAATTAAAGAAAGAAGAATAGAATGGCAATGTTGTCAGAACCTTGATTTGAATGCACCCTGTGAAATGAGATCACTGTGGTGTTAATTGGCTAATCAAAATAATGAATATTTGGTGGCTTATTAGAGTCACCTTAGTGGTTGAGTCGATGGTCCCTTAGCATCTTAGGAAGTTAAAATGTTAAGGGCCTTTGGCAGTTTTACGATAAGCAGGCCTACTTTAACCTACATTCCTTGGTTGGAATTGGTTTGCACAGAATGCTGCCATGATGTCATTTTGGATGTCATTTAGATCTAACAATGTC
>JBCAUG010031798.1:0-10229 GCA_038406175.1 Haplosyllis leylae
AAGAATATTTCACAGAATATTTCACTTTGGGAGGGTGTGCTGGTCCTGAAAGAATATTTCATTTTGGGAGGGTGTGCCGGTCCTGAAAGAATATTTCACAGAATATTTCACTTTGGGAGGGTGTGCTAGGTGCTCGTCTCTGAATTTTGGCAGGTCCGCGATATCCGAGGTCAAACCCAAATTTAAAAGAGTTCACTAGGTGCTCAGTTTTAACTTTGTCATAACCAGTCTCCTTCAAAAGTTTTTCAAAGACATCTATGTTTACCGGTGTCACCACATTCTTCAAATCCATATTTTCATAATACAAAATCTCATCATCACAGTTAAGTATAGAACCTTTATCTGTCCAATAGATAATTATGAATTAAATTAATTAGATTAATTAACTTTCCAACAGTTCCATTTTTAATGTTTATTCCCTTTCTTAGGACACATTGGACACACATTAATTGCATGCCGAGCAGAATCACAATAGGAGCATCTATGTACGAATTTACAGTTGTTGTCTTTGCAATTTCCCCTGTTAAACCTCCAACAATATTTAGGCTTTTGATGCCTGGACTCATTTGAGTGACCAACAAAGCTGTTGTTTTGACTATTCTGACTCGTACCGAAATTACCCACAAAACTACCTTTCTGTATGGGTTTCCTCATTGAGAGGCTCCACATTTGATTATATATTTTGGCCCAGCTTCTGCTGGGATTAGCAGCCATTAAATGCCTGAATGTGAAATCGTAATTTGCTACATTTTCCCAAATATATGCACTGGCAGCTGTATTTATTATATGTACATATTGCCAAATTTCTGCAGCCCTGGATGGGTTTGCTTCACTGTAAATTGCCATGTAAATGCGAAAAGCTTGTTCCCACCTTCTGATTTTGTTAATTTTAAATTTATTATTCACAGCAGGAATGAAAAATGAGTGTCCATCTCTGAATACTAAGTCCAATTTATTTTCATTGCCAGGCAATCTGTTTGATCTTGATTTCAGTAGTAGTTTCTCCAGCTCAACAAATTCCCCTTTCTGAATTTTTGCCTTAATAGTAGGGTCTACATGACAGGTGACATGAAAAAATTCATCGTCTTGATCCAGCTTTGTTGGTCCAGCATCGCATTTTTCTTGCAATTCATCCTTATTGAATAACATCCCATTGGTTTGATTTTTGTCTAGAGGCATACCTGGTGGTGTGTTCACTACCGCCTTGAACCTTTCTGCTTGTAGAACCAAATCATTGGCCTTGCTTTTTGCTTGTTCCAGTTCTGAAGATCTTCTTAAATCTCTTTCTCTACTGGTCCCCGGTACATTATTCTCGGGAATCTGAACCACCAACTGAAGTCTCACACCTTCAATGAATTTTGAAATCTCATTATCCATTAAGCTCGTGTCTGTATTTGCTATTAATTGATGGTTAACAGGCTGTTGCCCAGCCATTCCTTGCAGAGATACTGGATCTATACTGCTAGAATGTTTATTGAAATCGGGTGATAATGCATTGTAATCAGATACAACATGTCCCCTATTTTTATTAGGGGATAATCTAAGATCTGGTCTATATATAGTAGTGTCTGATGGAGATTTGACAAAAGTCTGCTCATTACCTTTTCTCTTGTCCAGAGTTGTTTTGTTCCTTTTCCTTTCAGATTCCAATTCTTCAGCAACTCTCTTTTTAATGAAGTTTGCAAAAGCAGGGTCCTCAGTTAATTGTTCAAAACTAAACTTTTGCCTCTTCTTCGGAATTCTGAATGTAACTTCAGATTCTGCAATAGACACAGAGTCCCCAATTTGTTCATCTTCATTAACGAAATCATCGGGAAATTCGCTCTCATCCTCTATCGGATCTACTACTACATCAACAAAATCTTGCTGCATCTCATCCACTCTACTGGTTTCTTCAGTGAAGTTCAAATCTTTAGTTGCATTGTTATTCTCAGATTCTTCACAGCTAAACTGCGGGCTACCTGATCTTTCTTCTACTATAATTTTTCTGTGATCATGTAAATGATCACCATTTAAATTTTGACTTTGTTTTGGTGACCGTTGTGCGGTAACCTTCTCCTTGGTGACAGTTGAACTGCACCTTTTTGATTGAATCCTCCTTGTATTCATGGAATACTTAGTTTTTGATTTACCTGCATCAGATGCCTTATTTTTGGATTTAGATGGTGCCATCACAATTAAATTGCGAAATTATTCTTGCAAAAATGCAAAATCTCCTAAATTTTCAAAATACATGTTGACGTCATGAAAACAACTTTTAAACTGATAGAATTTCACCAGATTGATGACGTTAACGTGGACTGACATCAAAGACGTCACCCTGGAGAGCATGCTGTTTCCCGCTCTTGAGCAAAAGGCATTTTACCCGGTAAAATGAACCTATTTTTGGTCTTTTTTTCCAGCCCCTGGCCTTGTGCATGTGTTCAATATGATCTTGAGTATTTTTTTGTTGTTGGCAGAATTCTACATAAATATAGAAATATAAGAGTGTGTCCTGTGTGTCCAGCGTGGGTCCAGGGCGGCGGAAGTAAACAAATGCAAGTGTGTCGCTGCGTTTGATGGGTACTTAGGGGTACTGAAAATAGGTTACAAAGGAACTAAAAGGTAGAGTCCCGGGTCCTTTACGTAAGTAAAAGGTTGGCCTAGTGTTTCACTGTAGATCTAATTCTGTGGTTGTGTTAAAGTGAGCGTAAAGAAACCCTTATGGCGACTGTTCTGCTGCCTTCAAATACTCCCAGCATGTCCTAAACCTTCCTCATCTCTTAATCTGTGACGTAGGATTTCAGCATTGGGTTGTGGCTCAGATCACTGACTAGTGGCACGTGACTCCATTTACAGAGTGTAATTTACTTATCACCTTTCACAAAAGAGATGTCAGCAAGTCTCTCCTTTGAAGTTTGTTCCTTTTAGAAAATATAACGTGCCAGCACATGCGTCATGACATTCAACATCGAAAAAGAATCATTAAATAAGCAGATAATTTAAACAGCAAATAAAGCAACATAGGAGAAGCAACACTGAAGCATCTTATACTTTGAACTTCCAACTTGTCAATTCAAACCAGAAAAATGAGTGCAATTGTCGAGCTTGAATTAAAAATTAATTTACTCATGTTTTAGTTGATGATTTTGGATGGTCTGTCTGTTCATTCCTTCCGCTTGCAGCTGCTGCCTCCACCTATGGTGGGAATTATTAAGATTATTATTTACACCAATATCATCATTCATATTTTCTTAA
This sequence comes from Haplosyllis leylae, assembly GCA_038406175.1. Lineage (NCBI taxonomy): Eukaryota > Metazoa > Annelida > Polychaeta > Phyllodocida > Syllidae > Haplosyllis > Haplosyllis leylae. The sequence continues at coordinate 3,238 of JBCAUG010031798.1, forward strand.
AATTTGGTTTGGCTGTTAGTTACTTTCTACTTATCTTCAGCAATAGCAGATGTTCCATATGACAATTAACAATTACACACCCAGGTTCGGGTCTCAAGAACCTTTAGATCTATTTCTGAAGGTGTAGAAACAGCTCTTTGAGGTGAAGGTCAAGGTAATAAAAGCAATTGTGTTTTCCCATTTTGTATTTGATTTGTGCTTGAAGAGGATGTCCCCATTCTTGACCGTATTTGTTTTATTCTTTTTCGCCCTTGCACAGAGATCCAGGAATTGGTTCCGTTTGCAATAAATACATGGAACCATAATAACGGCTCCAGAAACTCGGCAGGAGAAGAGGAGAGACCAATAATATCAAATCTTTGTGGCCGCATGTTTTTCAAGACCTTACAGGGGCAGGGGAAATAGATGACCCACTTGCTCCCCACCCTGGGTTCGCTACTGGAACTGGAAGAACACCTTTGTATTTTTATCAACTTATTTTACACATACCTTCTTTTGCTATTTGCAATACTATGTTCGTGTCTAAAACAGAATTTATCTTTTATCATTATTTTCCCTTTCAGATGCTCCCAGTAATTATTAGTCCGCTATTTTTATGTTTCAGAATTCTACTTTGATTCCACCAATGTCGTGGACACTACCATTCGGTACAAGATTTATGAAGGGTAAATCTTTGGTTACTATCCTTTCCTAACCTCAGTTAAATGATGCAGGTATACATACCGTCTTTTGTTATTTGTAATACTATGTTCGTGTCTTATACAGAATTTATCTTTTGTAATTTTCCATTTCAGATGCTCCAAGTAATGAATATAAATCCGTAAATTGATCTTGATCGAAATCAGGGTGAATTTTTCTTTTCGGGAATTAAACTAAAATTAACTTAAATTACAAGACATTTCATCAATTTATGTTCAAGACGTAAAACCTAAACCAAAGTACTTAACAGCCATTTGGCTCGTGCAAAATCTCGTCTAAAATGCTAGCTCGTTAGAGCTTATTGATTATAAAAAGGGGGACACATAGTTTTCTGGGAAATGGTGGAGATGAGCCTTTGCAAGTTTTATGATAATTAGGCCTATTTTAAGCTGCATTCATTGGTGGGAATTTGTTTACACGATAATGTTGTCATGATGTCATTTATGTGCCAGCAATTGGGTCAATGATGCAATGTCAATTTTCATATTTTATCATATCAGTAATATTGATAAATCCAATTCCCCTAGGCTAGGTGCAGCAGGATCAGCATTCAAGCTCTTCATCGCAGGGCATAACAGCAGTTGTTCATGGGTCTTAGTTGGTGCACTGGACCACAATGAGGGTAAAGTGATTTCATTAAATCCCCTTGCAAGAGATCTTCCTGAGTTAAGTGAAGGACACCAGACTTCATAATTAAGAACCCTACAAGGAATACAATAAAATGAGTTTTTCACACAGTGGCTTTACTTTAAACAAATTGCAGATAAATTACAAAGGAACACAAGGGGCTTCCATCCCCAAGGGGATGCACTGTATTTGAACCCAAAATGTGTCAAATGACCCAATTTAGATGATTGTAGCTGTCATGGGGTCATAAAGACAAAGATACAGTGTTAGTTGTGCGAATGATGGTTTATTGGCAGAGCTACAAGCTGTACATAGTCCAGGAGCATTTACTGAAGTGCCTGCTGTCTGCTAGGGGCCTATTATATATTGGGAGGGTGTGGCCTTGACCTTGCAGTCTTAGTGATAGATGTGCCACAGTCCAACAGTAGCTACAGAGCTCCCAGGGGTACAAGAGTCCCTTAGCTGAGAAGTTCCTTATGACTGGGGTAGATGTGAACAGTCTGGTGCCCAAACTACTTCTTTTGAAGTCACATGACTCAGGTTTATGTGGGGGGATATGAGTACTAGAGTGTTCATACCCCATAATAAATAATGCCCTCAGGGGAATCCATCCCTCCTGAGACAGCTGTGCAATCTAACTAAATTTAGCCCAAGTATCCAGGTAACTGCAGAGGTATTTACTGAACTGGGTGAGGAAGTGTAGGAATATGATTGAATCAATAACATCATTGCTCCTAGCTCTGATTGGTTCACTTTCACAGGACAGATCGCACACAGTGATTTGCTGAAAATAACCACAGTATGAATCTCATTCAGGAAATACTAATTCAGCTGCTATTTGTGAATGACATGATGAATACTGTACCGTCAAGTGGCAAATATTGTAAAAAGGCAAAATCTGTAAACAATCAGACTGTAAATTACCAAGGTCAAGGACATTGTAAGGCCAAGGCCAAATAGCTCAATATTTTTTGTTGAAGTAAAGGGGATGTCAGAGAGTGTGACCTTCACCTGTGAATGTCAAGGATGAGACCTCCCTCATAAGGCCAAGAGCCACCACTAAGGCCAGTAGTTCTATGATAGACGATGGGCCACAAGCATCACCTGTATCTCTTGAACACTTTGGGGTGATGGTATAATTCTTATTTGTCAGAACGTTTTTACAGACCTCTGTAAAATGGTAAAACGGGAAGAGCAATCTCCTGTCTACATCAGACACCTGAAAACTACACAAACTACCTGGTAGGTCCCATATCAAATGCAAAAAAAGTCAACTGAAAATTCGCGCATTTGTATCACAAGACGTTAACAAAATTCTATCGCGGCTGTACCGTTGATCAGATGCTTAGAGCCCCAAGGGCCCACTCAAGTATCTTGTCGCTCGCTGTCTGCTGTTCGCAACCTTCACGGAGAAAAACCCTGGATCTTTTAACAACTCGGATTTACTTTTTCATCATGCTCGGAGAAAATTATCAGAACTGTTTTGAGATTAGATTTCACACAGGTGTGCCTCATGGGCTTCAATTATTCAAAGCAATATGCTTTCTGCTGTGCTCTTAAAAAGTTTTAGAACAACAAATGCACTTACATGTTATTTATTTGGGATCACGGGGAAAAGTAAAAGAAAAAATATTTCAAAAGGTTCATTACATTCCAAAGGGATTTCTGTAGACTTGAGACCCACATGTGAGGATACAAGTACGGAAGACTATCCTCGGCGTATTTGTTTAGCTTTCAAGCCCACGACGGGGCTGGCGCCAGCGGTATTATCGCTAAACAAGTTCGGACTCACGGAACTTTATGCAAATTTGCAGGTGTGCGCTATGTGAAGTATCAACGAGGCACAAAGGTGACGAATTCTAATGCAATTTATCAGGTAAACCGTGTCGGTATTTTTGATGTGGCCTGTGATTGACAGTCAGGTGAGGCTCGAGACAGCCAGCCTGGCGCCAGCGTAGATACCTATACATACTGTACTGAATGGGCTGACGTAGACCATTCGGCGCCAGTATGGCTGAGTGTACTCTTGTTGATTGTCGCTTGTTCTGCCAATTAATCACTTGTCAAATCAGATTGAAGGTGTCATGTGAAAAATAAACAACTCTCAAGTGCAATCCGAATATCGAATAATAGTTTAAAGTCCACTGTAGTCAAGTTCATGGACCCAGTGCATTCAATTGACCAACCAAGACTGTGTCCTTGGATGGACATCCGTACTCATAAAATAAGCAATAAACTAATATGAAAAGATAATTTTTTATAAACATAGAAAACATTCCATGCAATTCTGGGACTACCATAAAAGTTCTGACATTTGTTTTATTGTTCATTCCCTAAAATGGGCAGTTTATTGCAAATGTCCATGCTACAGATTGCTTTCCATTTTTTCATTACACTGAAGGGAATAAAATAAAGCATCGACACCTATTATCTGTAAAAACAATGTAAATTTATTTACTTTAATGATTAAAGTTGGCCACCAGTGTACACGTGTATTTGTTTTGGTACTATGTCCATGAGTTGCACTGTGAAAATCACATGCTTCTAGGATAATTGCTAGGCGGTAGTTGATTGGTTGTTGGAAGTGAATATGCATCGCAGTTGAGATGATTTGTATTGACTGGGGCATTCAGCCAGCTGACAACGCGACAGGCAACACACGCCTAAGCAGCTCGTTCAGTTCACTACATCTCATCTCAGTTCAACTTGGATCCAATTTATTCAACTAGTGTTGTACTAGTTATATCTATTTTTAAAGAAAGAAAATGAAGGCAAACACCAAGGTTTGTGCTGCTCGCGCCATGGAATTCGGATTGAAAAGCGATAGTTTGAAGATCGGCAGGAAAAACGACTCCAACATGCCTTCTGATGGCGAGATGATGGAGTGCTTCAGCAAGTTGAAGGAATTAGTACCAACCATTCCAAGGGACAGAAAATTATCTCGTGTCCAGCTATTGCAGCACGTTATTGACTATATTTTTGATTTGGAGGAAACCCTTGAGCACCATCCTGCCATCATGACACCACCCCCAGAGTTACTACAAGCAGCTTTGACGATAGAAAGGAGACCGCTCGCGGAGAATACGCACCTCAACACACTACGTTCACAGGTAAAACCTTACTTCTGCTGTTAAAAAATGCGTATGTACATTTACACGTAGTTATTGTCAATGAATAATTAAAACTCGACTAAATTCAATGCGGGGCTATTGAATAATTGAGTGATAACCTTGCAACATCACATGTTCCAACGTGAAAAAATTCTCACGCACCAAGCCCCGTCCAGAATTGTACAGGCAAATGTAATGGATTCATGCTCTTCTGGATCAATATCAAAATGGTGACTCCCAGTTTTTTCCTCCCTCGATAAAGCCATGAATTTATTATGGATCATTGCTAGGCCCAAAGTAGACAGCTTGATTGCCATATATGGTACAATAAATATAAAGCTGGTTGGCCAAAAGAGGATTGACTGCTTAATTGGATGTGTGTTGAGGATCCAAAACCTTGAAATTGGGAGATTAAGCCTTTGAATATTGTTAAAAGAGAATGAACATCCTTTTTTTTAGCGTTCAATATATACAAAAAAATAAACACCGCAGCATTACTGCTAAAATTTAAATCCAAATCCGGAATCGTGCCTCACATAGCAGGATATAACTATAGCATCCGCATTTTATACGCAAAATAGAAAATCATTATCCCGTTGTATTAGGTATTGCCAGATTTGAATACTTTTTTTGATTACTTAATATCATATTACTGAAAAACATGAAGTTGTAAATGTCACGACTTAATGATATTTCATGCTAAAATATTAGATTCATAACATTCATTATCCAGTACGCAGCAGTCTCTTCTTTTATTCTGTCAGCTTGCATCTAGATATATTGCATTTCAGTCATATTTGGTAACATTTGCTTTTATTTTATCAATTGCAGACTAGTCACTTGGAGAAGATGGAGACGGATTGTGCGCGGCCTGCCTCATGCTAGTCTAACGTTATCACCTCATAGTGTATAATTGTTGTCCTTGAGGTCAGTATCAACACTGTTTATGTTTAAAATAACATTTTGGAAAGATAAAATGCCAGGGAATTAACGAATGCGCGATTGTCGTATTGCAGGGTTTTTTTCGTTAGAAATAGGAAGTGTTGAAATGAGGAAAATTCTAACTGGTAATGGAGCCTCATTAATTCTGTTGCAAGGCGACAGTGTGAAAAAGGGCAGGTCCCAAGTCCTGGCTGCGATTTTTTAAAGCTGGTTTAGTGCCATGTTGGAGGGGACAGTAATCTTCTTACAGCGAATCTTGTAGTCTCGGACCGTAATCCCGGATAATTAAATTGCACCGCAGTTGCCCAGCAAAAAGTGTCACGGATGACATTGATTAGGGTTTCAAGAGGACTTTTTTAAAAAAAAGGCAAATGACCAAACCACAACTGGTACATAGTTTAAAATTTTACGTTCATAGACTTTTTCATGAACCCGATTTTTGTGGCGCCAGCAGTGGAACGTTACTTTGTGCCGAAGTTGACATTTCAATGTTTGACAAATACCCCTCGCAGGCTGGAATGTTTTCTGCACAAACCGCTCTTGTTTAGTTTAGATAAATGACTGTGATTAAACACGTGTTCTTAGTGCTGTTTATGTAATGGCCCTATCTTTTAAATTCGGAATTGGATACTGTCCGAAATGGCGTTTTGTAATCTGTTACTTGGTTACGCAATTGGAAAAATAATTATTAAGGGAGATCGTCATGATTAAACTCGTGGGAAACCCAGTTTATTCTCGTGAACTAGGCTTGCTTGCCTGTAGGGTGAAACATAGACAAGTAAACTATGTACTTGATAAAAATCTTAACCTCGTTATTGTTTATGTATTTACAGAAATGTCACAACAGCTTCCTTGGTGAGAAAATCAGTTTGTGACCTACTGGCTACCTGCAGGCAAGGTGCATCTGTTGAACGCAGTGCAGTAGGATCCATTCATTGTTTGCGAAGTGAACCCAGGCGGTCCAGAAAACCCAGGGTGATGTTGAGGATCTAAAAATGACCAGCGGCACCACCCTCTCCCCAGTACTTAACCCTCACCAGTGTGTGGTCATCACCAGGAGCTCGACCTGTATGTCTCTCGGTCCTGATCCTGGAGCATTCCTGAAATGACCCTGTACTTTCATCTCAGAGAGGTTAATGATCACATGGTGCTGCCGACAAACTGATCTCTGCGTCACGAGGACGGGAATGTAATATATAACTTAGACCTTGCTACAGGTGCAGGCACCTGCCGAGGCATTCCATGTATACTGTACATATTAATTTAAATGTCTTGAGACTGAGAGGACCTGGTTAATATTAAACAGAGGGAGGGGATCGGCGCCGGTGACCCCAGGATTCTGGCATGGACGTCATGGCACATCCAACCAAACCATTCAACCTCTTGACTGGCATAGACGGCTTTATCCCCGTGCGTCCTGTTTGTAACTCCTGGATCAAACGAACATCGACCCCACCTCCCTTCATGGAATTCTACCTGTTTCGAAACTCATGGCTGGACTGTATCGAGTGCAATGTATTTCATTCTTCATACCTAGTGTCATAGTACGCCACCTATCGCATATATCAGTGCAGCGTAATGGCAGCTTCGAAGCTGTGTATTGATTTTGGGTTA
>JBCAUG010031809.1:0-10229 GCA_038406175.1 Haplosyllis leylae
GCACAGCCAAAACGAAGTTGGCAATATTGGCATTCTTGTATTGCTGAGAGTTTGTGAAAAACTCTTATGCCTAAGCGTTTCCTTTCAGTGTGTTCCCCGGGTACTTACGTCCAGGCGAGCCGGTGGTACGAGCGGACGTGTTTGTCCTGTCCCGTCGGTTCCTATAGTGATGTGGTAGGAGCGCAGAGCTGTACTAACTGTCCTATGTGGAGAACCACCACCGCCGTGTCACAGACCGCCGCCTCCTCCTGTGGTATGTCGTACATTGTCTGCCCTCAATAATTTAGGCCATGGAGTTCACGACTATTACCAGACATGCGGTCGCAATTGACAAATGGGTAGGGTTGTTGTCAGCATAGCCGACTTTACGTTCATTTTTAGTAATGTCACTCGGAGATGTACAAAGCAGCATGCCGTGGACGATTGCCGGCACATGGCTGGAAATTTTCGTTCTTCATGATTCTAAAGCTGCCCATTGGTTTCAATGTATTGAATCAGACCAAGCAAAAACAGACACTTTCAACGACCAAGGCAAAATACACTTTTCAAACAATAATATAAACCTGTTTGTAGTTTGTGAGGCTGGAACCTTCCTTCACGCCACCGACAACGTTTGCGTCAAGTGTAGAATCGGAAGTTACTCTGCCACAGGGGCCGCTACCTGCACTCCGTGCGCAACCGGAAGTACTACACTCCAGGACGGAAGCACTTCTGTTGAAGCTTGTGGTAAAATTTTCTTCGTCGTAACTTAATGCTGTTCGAATAATGTCACGCTCAAGCAAAATGTAACACAAAAAATACCTGTTACACTTTATTCTCTAACATAGTTTGTGATGTCATCATGTTTTAAATGACAGTTAATAAGACGACATCCTGGACAAAGTTAGGGGCATATCTAGGTTAAATATCGAACATAGTTGGAGGACACAAGAAATTACAAGGAGTTTTTCTTGAAATTATTTTGACAAAGACCTGTTGTTCAAATGATTTTCTGTTTTTTATTTACTTACAGTTTGTCAGGCGGGATATTTCCTGAACCCGGCGACCATGTCGTGTCAGATTTGTCCATCCAATTCGTACACTGACAAGACGGGACAGACTATCTGCACCGACTGTCCGGCTGGGAAGACGAACTCTGCGGATCACACCTCATGCGGTAAGAGACAAGTGTGCGTGTAAAGCACGACCAGGTGAAATACTGAACCTAAGCCACGTCACACCCTTAATATTCCTCCCTTGTACCACAGCTAAACTTGGTTCCTCTGTGATAGTTCCATCCCTTGTACCACAGCTAAACTTGGTTCCTCTGTGATAGTTCCAATCACAGTTTTAATCACCCTTCCACATATTTCTGGTAACAAGGCACCCGGAGGAAACTTCAGAAAATATGTGTAATTTTTTTACTACATTCTTCCAAATCAATAGGCTGATATGACAGCAAAGTTGAAAGTTCTTTAACAGTCCTTTTGGTGATTATCATTTTCATCCTAATTGGACCATTTCACCTGGTCGGCCAATTTTTTGTTGTATTTGAGTAAAAATTGTACATTTATCTCGATTAGAATTGACATCTTTCCTCGTTTCAGTGTAATATTACATCGCAAGAAGAGAAGGACGAAATTAGATATCCATCGACCAGCTATATTTCAAAATATAAAACTACACCCGGTTAATTTGTTGTAATCTAAACGATAAATAAAGCTGTCCACGTAGCACATACATCTAGCTGTTTTCCTTTCATCATTACCAGATTGCAAAAAAGTGCAAAAAATGACAAGTAAACGATACCTGAAAAGGTTTAAGGTCTCTTGACACCTATAATGGATCCCGTTACGTTCAAAATGGGTATGCAACTCATTCTGCCTTCCAAAGTGTCCTTCAAGAAGAGATCAAAAACGCCGCCCGCCGTTCGCGTTTTTCACGATATGCGTTTATGTTAGATTATCTGACAGATTTAACGTTACACAGAACAAAATAAAATTCATCAAAAATTTCCCCCAGTGGGGTTTGAACTCACAACCTCCAGATCATCACCCTAATGCTCTGCCAACTGAGCTAAGTCACTATTTGGTTGTCTGTGTGAATCATTAAGGCCTTTATAAAGTCATGGTCTATTGATTCTAGAAATGAACAAATAAAGTTCGCTTCAGAAATCTCCTGCCCAACAGATTCATGCCTGGCTCAGTTGGCAGAGCATTAGAGAGATGATCCAGAGATTGTGGGTTCAAACCCCACTGGGGGGCAATTTTTGACGAAATTTATTTTGTTCTGTGTAACTTTAGATCTATCAAATGCGTCCTTATCGTGAAAAACCTGATTATCCGCTGTGTTTACATTTTTATATTCAGGCTTTATAACTTTTGATGTAGCATGTTATTGCTTGAATACACCTGCATAAACGGTTTATTGCCATTACGAATGCAACTAAGGACAACCAGAAGTGCCACTTTTTGCTTTTCTTTCGGATAATTTTCTCTTTTAATGCGTAGTAAAGTATGGTCATATAAAATGGTCTCTACTTTCAGTTCAGAAAAATCAAGTATCTTTAATGTTTAACATATTGCTTTTACTCTAAATGAAAAAATTAATTGTTTATCGAATGATATTTGGTAAGACTTGTACACAAAACTCTGCCAGGGGATGGTGGGCGTCTAGGAGTGGTGGGCGTCCAGGTGGTGGCAGGATCAAGGGGGTGGTAGGGTCAAGGAGGTGGGGGGTCTAATAGTTGTTTGATGTGAAAGTGATCCTCTCTTTAAAATATAATTGTATGAAATTAAAGATGAAAATATATAAAGTTTGTAATACCTGTAACAATTTTGATGTGTTTATTAAATTAATTTCAATAGACCTGGTTACCAAGACGTTAGCTGCTTCATTGAAAAATCAATGCTATGGATACCCAGTTTAAAATCAGGCCAGTATATACCAATACCACAAATGAAAGGAAAATGTTCATGTAAAAGTTTCTGATGTTTCAAAGGGAATTTGTTTCTTAATGGTCTTTTGTGACAAAGGGATCTTTTTTTATCAGCACCAAACCAAATGTTCACAAACTTTATGCCCACACTCTCAACAGTGAATTCAATGTTTCCATGTATTAATTTCTTTTCACAACAGCTGTGTTGACATATCCTACGATATTAATTACTTCAGAGAAAAAAGCTAACAAATAATCAATACTCAGTCATGTCTATGTGTGCTTGAACAAAATTACAGCAATTTACTCAGAGAGTCACACGTACACTATTCTTCACACCACATTTTTGCTGTTTATTTTGATGAAAATACAGATACAATAGATGCAACTTGGTATCTGTTTGATTCAAAATCATGGTACATGGTACATATATCTTAGCCACAAGTAAATTCCAAACAAAAAGAAATTCAATCAAATAAGTAATACATCAAAAATGGCATGAAGTAAAACTCAATTATAGAAAGCGGATAAGCTGAAACCTCTCAGAGATCTGTGCCCTATTTGATGCATGAGGTTAATAGCTAAATCGATTGAACACTGAAGTAATTTGCTCTAGATTTGTCTCAATAGTTTTTTTTTGGAATGAGTATCAGTGTTTATTTATGCAAACGCACCGTTATCTATGGCATATCCAGGAACAGGTGTGTATAAATATGGTTGGTGTTGGTTGGCCAGTTGCATCTGAATCGCAGGTTCTGATGCATGACATTGGAAACAGTCTCAACTGTGGGACAAGAAGTGAATAAGTTCAGTCGCAGAACCATATTGTTCATTTGAAAATGCAGCAAAGGAATCCCTCAACAAAATGTGAAGCTGGAACCTCCCCCATGTTACTAGGCCAAAAATATGCAAAAAGTAAACTTTTATTATCCGAGGTTCATGAACAGTTTGAGTGAAACTTCAGTACACGGGGTTGAAACAAAACTAAATCAAATGAAATCTGAAAATTCTTCCCATGTTGAGGCCTTTGCCATCAGAATTCAGAAGACAGAAATTGACAGCATATGTATGGAGAAACTGCTAGCTTGCGCAGATCTATCATTATTTTGACCCCAAGCATGTTTTGCTTCAAGAGAAACTAAATGAAATCTTACCTTTTAAACTTTCTGGAAGAAACAACAATACCAGAGAAATCCAGATGAATACCTTAATGAAAACTCCTTATCAGAGGATGTGCCTGATAGCACTGCTCTCATTAATTGATTTTTATTTTCTATCAACCAGTACATAATCCTACATTTAAATTTTTTCTGCGTACTTTCTATCAAGAGATCTTACCGGCCGCTGTTGATTCCAAAATGTTTATGCTAGGGGAATTTTGGCGTACAACAATTGTATCCGGTATTGTTGAACACATATCCCGTACATCTGTGTTTAATGTACATCAAAGCCGCTGTTTTATCACCTACAAAACCGTAATGTACAGCTCAACAATCAGTATGATACCAGCTGATCAGACAGCTTACATACAGAATCATCCAGCTTATTATTATCAATACCCCCGTACAGGCTGCTGTCTGCCACAAATGACTTACTGGCATCATTGTTGATTTATCCGTAGCCTTTATTGTTCCTTTTCTCCCCATTCAAATAACTCTAAAAATATCATCAGGAAAGGTGTCAATTTTGTATTTGCTACTCTTGTCATGTCTCATTACCGCCTCCTGTGAAGTGAAATTGAATTTACACCAAGTGATGTTTGTAAAATTAGGTAAGCTTGTAGTGAATTCAAAGTGAAAAGAGCTGTCCAACGTAGTGCAAAAACAAACTACAATCGTTCAACCTTCCACGGAACTTGAGTTCTGGAAATACGAGTCGTAAAATGATATCATTGTTCCTTATCCCGAATCCAACTAACAGGATTTTTTTAGACGTGATTGCGAACTCTGATCCTTAACAATTTTCTGCATACAGAGGTCTCTACTTGTCAAAGTCTGTTTAAATTTCAAGAACAGTTGTCTGTGAAGTTATCAGATGAAAAGATGTTCTCAAAACCCAAGTCCCGTCAGATTTGTGTCAAGAATGTAAAGATGTCGTGTTGCTCAGAATTTTTTATTGCACTTTTTTCTTTTCAATCGGAAAGGACCTTTATTGCATCATTCATCTGACATAAAATGTCACTTATCAGGCTTCAAAAGGGATAAACGACGGATAATTCGCGTGGCTGAGGTTTCACAATCCAATTTAAACTTCATGTTTCATAATCAATTTTGACGTTTCCTGTAAAGTTGTGATCATGTAGCCACGAAGTCTTTTCAACTTTCCCTTTGAGGTGGAAATGAAATCGCTAATTCAGTTTTCTTTTTTTTGAAAAGACTCATTATTGTTATTGGGTCTTTTCATAAAAATTGACAGCTGATGAATTATACCCTTTCTGGTTGTGAGTTAGAATTTAAGAAATTAACAGTGTAAATTAGACACACAAACAGAAGACAAATTTGATGACTGAACGATCTCTTGACCTTAAAAAAATTCACTGCGGTTACCAATTGGTTGTCATGCTGAAAAAATTTTATTCTGTTGACTTCATCTGAAGCAGAGTTTTTCCCTGCACACAGCCATTTTAGGTCCCACTGGTATCGTTGTTTTAGACTTTCACCCTTACATTTTAAAATTGGAGAATTTTGGGTATTTTTCTCTGGTGCCCCGCCTGTTTGACATCTAGGCTGTTAGCCCGAGACAGTTGTACTTGGATTTATATATTTTAAGGTTTCAGAAGCAAATGTTCCGTCGAGGCTGGAACGACTGCCCTCTCACCCACCGAGCATATAAACACTCTGGTAATGACCCCTTGTGCAATCTGAAGTAAAATTTGTTCATAAAAATTAATCAATGTGAAGCAATTGGTGTCTTTTACATTGTTAGGATTTTTCTCGCGTCCAAGTTAGTTTATTGGACAAAATAAAAGACACACACAATAAATATACTTTAACTTGAAATGTACAAAACCCATTTTGTCGCCAAATGCTTTAGAAACATTTCAGATATTTCTCATCCAAATTCAGCAAGAAAGTTCATTTTTAACTTCTGGAGAACACGATGTACATGCTGACTACATAGATACTTATTGTCTACAAATATTTGCATGATGTAAGACAAGACGCTTGAAAACAAGTAATTCAATGTTACCATTGCGTGATTCATCAAATAGTGGATCCGTGGAAACAAATACAACCATAAACAACTCAGTATTGATATTATACACCTCAGAATGGTATCTTACTGCCCTATCTTTTCACGTAACCGTTACATCAGATCCATTTTGACTTACAAAGTCAGAAAGTACTCGTTTCTACCCATGTCTATTTCATTCGTTCGATCAAATAAAAATTGACAGTGGACGAAGATACACCTTTCAGATGGCCTGGATACTTGAAGTATGCATTGCGAGAGATCAGTTTAGACGCTTCCCATTTAGGTTCCTTTTTTCACGTAGTCCTATCATGTGACTGAACATCTTATCAATAATGTCTACACACGTATGTCTGCATGTTACACAATCGAAAAAGACCTAGTGCAACTGGTTCAAAAATGGCTCTGTGAGACATATGCCATTGCATGACGCCAGCAGATGGCACAGGCCAACATCGACAAGCTGTGATACATACTAGACTTGATAGTGTTTGTCTTTCATAAAGAGTTTCATGACATGCTAAGTCCTAAATTTCAAGCATACACCTGCCTGTTGTTGAACTGTGCAGAAAACAATTTTATTTTACTCGTAGTTAACTGAGTATGCAACCTGGTTGTGCATGACCACCCCATCTGAACAGCTTACTGTTGCGTCAGAGGTTTGAGTCCCATCAAAGGACCATGTTACGAAAATTACTCACTGCTGCTTGTCATTAACAGTGTTTTCAGTGAAGTAGGAGTAACAGTCGGATGCGAAACTAAGAATTGTTGAGTCCATGAATTGCGCGCAGGCGAGAAAGCACGCAAGCGAGAGATCCAAACTGACTTTGAAACCCAGGGCGGACGTCACCAGAAGTCCAAAACAGGGGTATCAATGGCCCTACAAAATAGACTTCTGTCATCCAAAAGATTTAAAAAAAAAGAATTGTTGAGTACAAATAAGCCAGAAAGGAAGTTCACAAGCAAGTAAGGGTTCTGGCTATGGAAGATCTACTCTGGCTTTAAACACATGCAGACCTCATCCGTAATCAAAAACCTTGAAACTTTGCCTGATACCTTTGTTCTTTCAGATTAAAGCGATCCAAGCCAATCCGTCTGTCTGAGCCACTTCATGTCAAAGACACTTAAAAATCCACAGATTTCCGATTTACAGTCGCAAAGTTGTTTTTCACCAAGTCGGGTTTTTTTTCACCTACCTTCCCATTCACCTTCCACTTGCCTGTCCCCAGTTTTTCATTTTGAGGAAAACGTGAACCGCCAAGAACTACTTTGGTAGTTACTTACCAGAAATTAAAACAGGACAAGGTGTTAGAACAAACTAGTTTTCCATTCTACAAAGACGATGACCTGAATGAACACAGGCAGAACCAGGCAAGTACCAGTCTCGTCTTTTCAAGCCGAAAAGGATCCTTCAGTATATTTAGCAAAAACACTGAAAAGCCGTCAGTTTCCAAATGAGTCATTGCAAAGTCGTAAACAAAATATAGTTGAGAACTCATTTCAAAAGGAAGCTGATCCAAAATGGAATCGGATATTTCATCCAAGAAATAAACCCTTAAAATATGTTGACACCGTTATTGGAAAAAAACTTCGCATTGAATTGCAGAGTGCCGAGTCAGTTTCAAGATTTAAACCTGGGATCTCTGGATTCCGAAGTGAAGACAATACCACTACAAAAAGAGTCTGACCCAAAGGTACAGAAGAATCACCTACACCACTACATTCCTCCATCTTTTGAAGAGGGGAGACTTGTGTGGGGTGGTTCCATCTACCACAGTGCTGTGGTCTGTACACAATTCTGTTCCATTCCAAATTTACATTTATACCACTGAAGACACCATAATTTGTGACGAAATTAATGTCAACACAATATTCCACACTATTTTCTCCACATTTTCTTAACAAATTGAGCTGCTGAGTGCTAATTCCATTCCAAGATTCAAACCCAGGACCTCCAGATTCTGAATCGACAATGATACCACATACAAATGGTTCTGACTCGAAAGTGCGGAAGAATCATCTCCGCCACGACAGCATTTTCCGTAGATTTCGTTTTCTTGTATCATTCAAATCAGACATATTTCAATTTTTTTCACTGGAATTTACGATTTAAAATTTAATCTGACATCCTTGGTTTACAATCTGTACTTTCCTCTCTTAATAGGCCTGCTGCACTTTTTCAAAGCCTGGATTTTTTTTTTGCCTCGTGAAATTTCTCATCGTGCAGCATTGTTATCGACAGTGAATCATCAGACTTACAGCAATAGCTTGATCAAGACTCGGATATCAACCGGACAATGATAGAATTTCCACATATTGCAAGCAGAATACCAAGCAACAAAGAAAAGGCAATCTGGCACTTTTCACTGTATAATTCGTGCCTGGTTGATTCATCTTGCCCCACAACTAGTAATGGTAATTTTAAACCCTATTTTAAAACAACATCATCATCGTGGCCATTATATATATCATAATCTTCCATCAACGGACAATGTATCACTACAGCTTGGTAAAACATAGGAAAACATAGCTAAATTCATAAGAAGGGTTGAGCGTTAGACCAGAATATTTTGCATTTCAACCACAACAAAAAAATGCTTACCACGGGAATGTTTTGGATGGATTAGTATTAGGCAAATCCAGATGAAAACCTTCATGAAAACTCCTTACAATGAGACGTGCCTAATGGCACTCCTTCTGTGCGCTGTCTAAGAGTATCCTTCGTAAATTTATGCATAACTTTGATTAGGAAATCGAACACATCTTGAACATTCGCTTGGATGGTAGGCACGGTCGAAAACAATAAATATGGGTAATTCCGTGAATTGTATGTATCCAATTACTAGCACAGAACATATATCTCCAGTAATAGAGTTAATCCGTTGCTGGTGAGAAAGAAGACCAGTTCTCTGAAGCTTTGAACGGGGAGACAGCTTTTATTGGATGTTGCAGTGTACAAAGCTTGAAGCTGCAGAAGGGAACCATCTTACCAGATGGTTACAAGTGCAGCACAAACACTGTGTTCAATAATCGAGCAAGTGGCCTATCACATTTAACTTATCATTACTACACTCTTTTGTCACATCTGCACACACCTATCCCCATCCATCTAACGACCAGTCGGGATGGCATTGCTATTTCTGGGTAACGTCCCTGCTGACATGTTGACGTCGCAGACTGACATCCTGTTCAACCTAAACTGTGCAGGAATACAGTCTGTTGTTCAAAGTTTTACCTAAAGAGACATCAGAACGGACTATCCCACAGCGTGATACGATTCGAAATTAAATTAGAATCTAATTTGTTGAAAAAATCATTTCAGCTTCCTTGAATACATGGCATCCTCGTGGTTCATTTGGCAACTGCTGAATGTGTGGAAAAAAATAAACTCCAGCTCAGATTTCAGATTTAGCTTCAATCAAATGTAAAAAAGTTTGAAAAAAAAAACAGTCACAGAATGAAACTAGGTCAGGATAAGTTGACAACAGAAAAAGTTGACATGGGGGCTACGCTTTAAAAATCAATTTTTAATCCATTCTACAAAACATAACGAGACGCCTTCGAAGTGGAGCTCAAGATGGTCCCCGCGCATTGGCAATCTCCTTCTTATCCCATATTTTTGGTACCCCCGACCCCAAAAAAAAATATTGGAATGAGGTTTTTAGGCAAATTTAGATCAAGCATCAAAAGTTGGGACACGAACCTCCCCCCTCCCCCATATTTGTAAAATGTTGTTGGCAAAGATTTGGGTCTTCCAAGACTGTTAGAGTATCAAGTCACCAAAAGAAAGACTTCAACATTGATTGTGGGACAGCAACAAGAGATATTTGTGTAACAACAGATTACCAACAATAGAAGTGGCTCTGAATAGAAGTGTCACAAAATGTGGCATGTGCCACTTCAGCTGTACCTAAAGTAAAAATTAAAATTCAGCAATGGTATGACATATCTTTCCAAGGTAGAATTTACTTAAAAGTACAAATATAATAGGGAAAACTTGAAATTATTACTTAAAATGCCTGAATTTTGGTAACTTTACCTTGTTTTTAGGTGGTTTAAGTTTACACTTAAACCACCTTATAGGATCATGCATGGCAACTTCTTTTTGGCAATTTGGGAC
>JBCAUG010031820.1:0-10229 GCA_038406175.1 Haplosyllis leylae
CAGACACTGCAAGTTTTGGTGTGGAGGTGAAATGTCTGTCTGCCACAGGTATCAAAACAATACTCTCTGAAGCAAAGGTTCAGAAGTAAAAAGAAACCGCAGAATGGACATTTTTCGACCCACCCATCACTCGGCGATTGGATGAATTTTAAAGGTTCCGCGGTTTTTGTTTGTAGATCTGGTACAATGTCAGTGACGTCTACAACGCCTGGGACTACTTCATCAGAGCGGCGGATGGATTCAAGGACAGCGTTCTCTTTAGGTAAATAGTCTCCCGGAAATAAAACAAGATACGTAACTCAATGAAGATTTTCATTTTCTCGTCCCGATTACAACAAGTACAAGACTAACAATACGGGGCCATATTGACCATAGGCGCTTGTACCTCGTCCTTTTACGGTCCTTCCTGTGGAGGGGTCACCCTGTCCAGGGAGGAAGGGTAGGGTCATCATGTCCTGGAGGAGGTTGAGGGGGAGGCAGGGAAGAGGGGTTTGGTAACCCTGTCACGGGAGAGGTAGGGACATTATGTCCCAGAGGGGAGGGGGTCACCCTGTGGACCAAATTTCCACTCCCCTCCCCTCCCCCTCTCTACTTCCCCTGTGAACAGAATTACTGACACGAGTGAACACATTACCTTTCCTGGTACTACGTACGTGATCAGTAAAAAGAATGCAAAAAAAAATGCTACTTTTAACTGAACATTTAATGATTTTGTCGTAAAGAAATTTGATTGGATGTGACGAGACAGAGTCTGCAGCTGGAGACGACATCTATCTACCACTACATGCTCCTTGTAATCGAACATTTTAACATGGTTTTCATGTTCCATGCCTGCCCAACACTGTTATGACTTGTTCACGCTGCACGAGACCGGAACAGGGACAGGGAACTGGACCAGCACAATAGGAGACAACGGGTCTGGTTCATTTCCCTGTCTCAGACCAGTGTGATCAGTAATAATAGCGTAGCACTCACGAATCCCAGTCCCGTTCCCTGTCCCGGTTCCGTTTAAGTACAGTGAATCAATCATTACTTCCGGTACTGTATCCGGTGTCTGCGCAGGCGCGAAGCGACAGGAAGTATCATGATTAGTATTTCTCAGGTACGACCTGGTGGACGTGACGAGACAGAGTCTGCAGCTGGAGGCGACATCTATATACCACAACATGATACAGGCGGCCAAGGCCAACTCCACCTCTAACTTCCAGTGAGTACCAACTACATCACAATATTCCAGTAAGTACCAGCTAAAGCACATTGAACTGAAGTTTGCAGGTACAAAATCCATCCTGCTTAAACACAGCTTGATGCAGACGTTGGCTTACGTCTAAACCGTGATAACAGTGGTGATTTCCTCAAAATGATATTCAAATTGGGTATCCATATGATTTATGCAGGAAACACGCTGCACAGATGTTGGACTTGTTGGATGACATGGAGACGTTGTTACAGACGGACGTTCACTTCCTGATGGGACGCTGGATCTCAGACGCACGTGCTACAGGCAACACTTCCTGTTGTGCTTTGATTTTCGTGCTGTTTCTTAGTACAGCAGTTGTAGTCAGAGCTGTGCTTTTGTAATGAAAGCTGGAGATTTCACGAGATTTGGCGTTTAAAGTGACGTCACAGTTTTCAGTTAAACACACAATTCAAATTGCTACTTGGTGCGTTCCCCAATTTCAGAGAACCAGGTTTCGGTAATATGGGGTTTTGTGAACACATGGATTCATAACTATTTCTTGCTTGGATGAAATGAGTTTATGAAAATTATCATTCAATTATGTTCAGGAGTCACAAAGGACGAGAAGAACCTGTACGAGATGAACATGAGAAATCAGCTCACAATCTGGGGCCCTAAAGGCCAGGTGAGTACAAATATAGAACATAAATCAGGTCAGAATCTGGGGTCCTAAAGGCCAGGTGAGTACAAATATAGAACTTAAATCAGGTCAGAATCTGGGGTCCTAAAGGCCAGGTGAGTATAACTATAGAACTTAAACCAGGTCACAATCTGGAGCCCTAAGATCAAAATAGAACTTAAACCAGGTCACAATCTAGGGCCATCAAGGTGGTGGAATACAAATAGAACTTGGATCAGGTGACAATTTGGGGCCCCAAGGTCAATATAGAACTTAAATCAGGACTCAATCTTTGATCTCCAAGGTCAGGTGAATAAAAATAGAGAACTTCAGTCAGGTGACAACCTGGAGTCAAGTCATTCTGGACTCTTCAGGCTATGTAGAGGGTTATCTACTTAAATAAATGACGATCCTGTATGATAATCTCGTTTTGCCTTTCAGCTGATTGATTACGCGAACCGACAGTTTGCGGGGCTGATGAAGTTTTACTACAAACCGCGATGGCAACTGTTCATTACTCGACTCAACGAATCACTCTTCTCCGTGAGTCACTCACATTTCTAACATTCTGAAACTTTTACAGAAATTCTTGAATTGTTTCACTTAATCTTAGTTTCACTTAAACTTAGTTACTGAGTTTTTATGGTTGCGATGCTGCACGTGAAATAAATCAAACAACAGAGACCAAGGAGGGAGTACCAGACGCAGACGCTGTTTTTCTTGATGGCGTCTACTGTCTCTTACGTCAGTATGATGGTATCCATGGAGACGTGTTTGTATTGTATTCTCCTGGTTTGTTCTCAGGGGAAGAATTTCAGCGACAGCGCGCTCGCTAAGGAGGTTCTCAAAACCGTTGAGATTCCGTTCACCTACGCCAACACTACGATGACGCCAACGCCGATTGGTTAGTAAGCACGTAAATACGAGAAAGGCATACCGCCCGCAGCGTAACCTTTCCTGGGGGGGGGGGGTTCCCCAATCCTTTCCTGGCTGGGAACGGGGTACCCCAGTCCTGCACTGGCTGGGGGGAGGGCTGAGGTCACCGATTGTGTTAACAACCCTTAAACTGTTTACCAGTACCCTCTGGACTAGGACTACTGGGACTAGGGTACCCCTGGAAAGGACCTAGGACCAGATACCTTGGAAAGAACCTGGGACTGGGTACACCCCCCCCCCACCCAGCGGTGAACAAACTGAAACATTACCTTCCCCCATCCTTCGGATGCTTGCGGTAAAAAGTAAAATGCCCTTGGTGCACCGAAATAATTTTCCTTGAGCGAAAAGGACAGAAACACGCAGCCAAACATGCTGGATTCTGTGCCGAGTCACGACTGAAACACCAGAGCGCACGGTTCTCGTGCTGTTTCTTACTAATCAGTGTGAAAAGTAGAAGCTACACTGAAATATTTAAAGGCCGATTCACATGGTGCAATTTGCGACTGCGATTTGTTTTTACTTAATGTGGGCTGTCCAGGACATGGTGATGTATCGCAATCGCATCCTGTAAGCGACCCTAAGGGTCAAGTTTTATAATTGTACCACTGGTGACGGGCAGAATGGGTTCCACACCCATTCTGCCTGTCAGACAGCCCGTCACCATTGGCACAATTATAAAACTTGACGGTGACGAGGTCGGAATGTGTAAACAGGCCTATAAACTGTTCGTCACTTTGTTTCTCTGTGTTTCATGTGGAACGACGCAGTGTCTTCCTCTTTTGTAGGTGATCAAATCGAGGTTGCAACAAGCGTGTACAACAAGTGGCGCCCCTTAGCGGACGAACAGTTCTTCAGTGATCTTCACAAGCAGTCAACACTCACTAGGGGGCGTGGAGGGGATGCACAGCACAACCACCTGGTGTACAACATGGCAAAACTGGGCGTACGGGATTCAGTGGGGAAAATAACCACAATATAATTTACAAGCATCTGGAGAAAAACTGACTCAAAATTAAATTATAAAAAGCGAAAAAATCCTTTGAATCGGGTGAATGTGCAAAAATCTGCTTCCAATGTAATGAAATGTGAAGCTTTTCTTCGACGATTGCCGTTTGAAGTGAACTGTACTGTCAGAATCTGTGTTAAGGTCTGTTCACACCGAACTCTGTCACCGCCACTCTAATGGCACGTGCACACTGCACGGGACCGGGACCAGGACCAATGGGTTTGTATATATTATGCAGAACTGTTCACACTGCATCAGTGCCTGGAATGGAACCACACCCATTGTCTCCTTTTGCCGTACTGTGTGAATGTACCATGACGTTGACGGGTGGCACCTTTGATCTTTTTGACGGACAGTGTGACAGGCAAAATTGCTTGTAACCATTTTGCCTGACAATAATGTTTGTTATGGTAACAGCGACGGAGTCGTTTGGTGTGGAGAGACATTTAAACCTATTGCATTGTAAACTTAGACACTCTGTGTGAATAAAGATCCATCCACACCTAGCGACGCCGTCACTGTCACAAATATTACATTGACAGGCAAAATGGGTGTGTAATGCATTCTGCCCGTCACAAAGATCAAACCCGTCAATGTTAGGGACCGTTTACACCAAGCGTCAGCGTCAATGGTCAATGCTGTAATGACACTTGCGACATAGCTCTCCTTGAAAAGAATGGAGTCACTCCAAAATGGGTTCCAACCCCATTCTGGACTCACGCTGACGCTGGGTGTAAACAGGCTCTTACGGCGACGGTGACGAAGTCATTCGGTGTGAATATGCCTTAAGAGTCAATTACACTTGAGATTTGTTGAACTGTGGGGATTGCGAATGTTTAGATGATTGCGATTCATATTTACTCTACAGAAATAATTGTAATCGCAATCGCATCAGTTGAACTGATCGTATGTGTGAACAGACCTTAAGCACTGTGGCTGTATACTCAGGTTTATAATGGTGGAAACAACATGTATCTGTGATCTTGTGGGGAATAAGTAAATAAAAAAGGGAGACATGTCTTTGCTTTTGGTCGCTGAAAGTATTTTACTATTTCGGGGGGGGGGGGGGTGACTTAATCTTAGATCGCGGCTTTTTATAAGAGTTGTTCCGACAGATAGCAGCACTTTCGAGTGATCTGATTGGTCCAGTGTGGTTTTAGATCTTAAAACTGTGGCAGAAAATAATATGCGGTACGAGGATTTATTTTAGTTTTGTAATTTTATAAATTTTTGCAATAAAATCAAGAGAATTGTCAGAAAATTGTTCTGTATTGATTCGACTTCATTGGGTGTGCTTTGCGTGTTTTTTATGTAAAATGAATTTTTTCGTTTGACAGTTTAATTTTTATTACTCAATTCCAACAATTGTACGGAACTTGGCATTCCAATGATAACATATGCCCCGTGTAATAATAAATCTACACAAATCAATTCTAAAAAAAAAGATATTTCGGGGGGGGGGGGCATTTGACAAAGCGGCAGTGATCGATCCAGGATTTCGCAGATGGGGGGTGCCATCCCCCAAGGTTGGGGCGCCAACCTATTATTTGGCCAATTTTTTCCCGAAAACTGCATGAAAATGAAGGATTTTTGACCGTAAGGTGGGGCATGCGTCCCCTACTCCCTTTGGATCTGCCACTGCATGGGAGAAACATTTGCGCAGAAAGATACTGACATGTAAGATTGAAGGCGGTGTGATAGAAGATGCGATTACTTAATTGAAGAGAACAGGCTGATTATAAGAGTTGTTTGTTCATGTTCCGACAGACAGCAGCACTTTCGAGTGATCTGATTGCTGTCGTTTCCGTCATTCTCCGACTTGCGCACTTGCGAATGCGTGAGCTGCTACAGGCGAACAAATGTACGTAAATTTAACATTTTCATATATTTTTGATATTTTTATACATATTTTCTCACTCAAACCACCTCAAGCTAATTTTAATTCATGAGATCTGGTCTGGAAGTGATAACAACAAAAGTTTGATCGAGTTTAATTGTCCGCCATCAATTCAACATTTTTCAACGTCCGCTGTTACCATTGCAAAAATAATTAAAGCTACATTTTGGCGTGCTCCACACACCGGTGAGTTGTTTTGTGTTATGGTGAATAGTCTGAATGTTTTGTAATGACGAATTCAATTTCTTCATTTTAGTTCCACCACCTCAAAATTCACTCAGAAATTTCATTGATGTCCAATCAACCATGTTGATCCGATATCAACCAACCTCAGTATCAATCAGTGTTGCCAATCTACCTTATCATCATGTCACATGACTAGAGTAGTGACACACTATGTCACATGACTAGAGTAGTGACACTATGCAAATAGGGGGGCAGGGGAGCTGGGGAAGGGGGAAAGTTCATGAAATTTTAAGTCGCATCTTTGGTAGCTAGGATACAGTCCCCTGCAATAGTCTATTGAGTGGCCACGCCTATTGTATTATTAATGATTGACTGAACATGTCCTATTGCGCAACTCCCCACCCCCACTGGCGTATACCATATAGTATGTCACTACTTACTAAGTTCAAACTCAAGTGCGATGCGACACAATGCCACTCAGTATTTATGTTTGAAAATTTTTCGTTGTGTAAATTTAATGTTTGTTTTTGACAGAATGGCCGAAAATCCGAACCTCGCTGCAATTCTAGATCAGATAGATGATCTCATTACAACAGAAAAAGCGACCATGGTGGGAATCTTCGTCTGGCTGTTAATCGGAGGTCCTGGGAGCGCCGAAGAATGGATTTGTCTCACCACAATGTATCAGAATGCCAACGACAGACTTCTTCGGTACAGATCTGTCCGAAGCCTCTTGTTGGATCCAGGGCGCTTATGTTTTGTTATTTACGCGACGAGCTAGGAGGGATGGATACGTCTCACCACCGACCACCGTGTCTTTCTATCCACGAAACGTTAAAGCAAAGTCAAACAAGCCAAAAAAAAATAACGGATCTTACACCAAAAACTCGAACGATGGTGCCTTACCTTTTACAGGATGGTTAACTGTTACGAACATTCATGTAACAGATTACTTGAATTACCCTTTGTGATATTCCTTTACAGCATTTATTCAGGTTAATATTCTTATTTTTAATCGCAGGCGACTTTTACGCAATTGATTAAGAATGATTGTAATAAAAGAATCGAAGATTCAATATGCTCTGTATGTTTGTGATGGCAAAGCGCCGGCAAAATTGACTGAACTTGGAAAATGTCATGTGAACACTGGTTGATTAATTAAGTAATGATCAGTGGCGGATCAAGGATTTCCCAGAGGGGGACATCAACCCCTGAGAGGGTGCGCCAACCTACTATTTAACCAATTTTGCCCGAAAACTCCATGAAAATGAAGAAATTTTGGTCCAGGGTGGGGTGCGCATCTCTTGCCCCCTAGATCCGCCACTGCAAGTAAATGAAGAAATTTTGGCGTCCATTGCCTCCCCAGATCTGTCGCTCACATAAAGTGGAGGTGAATATTTTACACTTTAACAAAAAAAAAAAAAAAAGAATTATAGGGAACTTAGATTCATTTAATAACAATACAAAGTGAACTACGCACCAAGATGTAAATTCTTACTGCAGATCTCAGTCATGATGATGTGTAAACCCTAATGATTTGACAAGACTAACGCACCGGCAAGTTAGCACCAATACGACATCATGATAATCTGATAAATGGTCATAGTCCACTGACTGTAAGGGTCCATTTACACTGAGCGTTAGCGATGGAGTTAGCGTTAGTGGATATAGCTAAGAATGGGTACTCTACCAATTTCTTAGTGATGTCCACTAAGAATATTTTGCAGCGCTAACGACATTGCTAAGAGCTCAATGTAAACACAACCTAAGGATTCGTTGCAATTGGCTCACTGACTATGCTATGATTAAAGTTCAAGTGTGTAAAACAGGCTGACGATACAGCAAGTGTTCAATGAGGTTTGACTGTTTACATTTTGATGATAATCTATGACTTGATCTATTACTGTTACAATTTCTGCTATCGAACTGTGTTTGTTTACGCAAATTAAAATCAAAGTCATCCATAAAAGAAAAATCATAATTTCCCCTCCTAACCGTCCTAGGTTTAGTTCTGAGAATCGTGCAGACCAATCGTGGAAAAGCCAAAACTGTAATGATGAATAGCAAACAGATAATATAACTGAAAATGGTCTCAAAGAAAAATCAAGTTAACAGCGACTCTAACGGTTCATTCATACAGGTTAAGTCAACAAATCCGAGTCCAACTCAGCGAGAATGCTTACGGTACATTCACGCTGCCCCAGAAAGAGACCGAGACAGATACCGAGAACAAGTACAGAACACAATGAGAATCTGTGTTGTCCTCTGTCTGTACAGTATGAACAATCCTATACAAGCCATTTTTTATCTGTCTCGGTATCGTTCTCGGTGTCGCCCAGTGTAAAGACTCCATTACACAGTTTTACGTAAGCCATTCAGTTTCCGGACTCGGGACTCACTCGCGTGAACGTACCATTAAAGAATTTCTGTCATTTCGCTGTTGGCTTCCTGCAGTGAGTGCTTGGACATGTAACAATTTCAAACAGAACCATTAGAAAAGTGCAGCTGTTTCACGGGTAGCAATGCTAATATCCATGAACATACTTTAAGGTCCATTCACACTAACGAAAGCAAAAGCGAAAATTTCCTTTAATGTCTGTTAATTTTTACCGACCTCGTATGTAGTATGGCGGTAAAGTACTGTTTTCACAGGTGTTTATCTGTTAACAGGGGGTACCCAAGCCAGGTCCAGGTGGGGGGGGTACCCAAGCCAGGTCCAGCCAGGGGGGGTACCTGGGGGGTACCTTGGGAGGGGGTACCCAGGGGCGGGGGGTACCTGGGGGGTACCCAGAGGGGGATATCCAGGGGGGGTGTTACCTGGGGGGTACCCAGAGGGGGGGTGTATTTTGACAAAAGTTTTAGACAATGGGAAACAAATTCCTTCCTTGTGGAAACAGTACTAATTTTTACTTGCAATACAAGCCGACATGAAGAGTCGATTTGTGCTGTTTCGTTCAGTGTGAACAAATGTTATGAAAAGAAACTTCCACACAACTGTACAACACTCCTGAGATTTTTATGTCAGTTGAAGAAAATGTGAACGTAAAAATCTGTGAATATCCTTAATCACATAAATAAAAAATAATTGAGCATCTGTACACACCTAGTACAGTGAAAATCCGAATGTTCGCATTCGCGTGAGAAAACTTCTGCGCATACGCACCGGATGTTGTATCACACATAATATATCACAGTTCAACGTGTAAATGCCCTTCGCATTAAGGCTCATTTTACACTGAACTAAAGCGAATGCGAATTATCACCGTTAATAATAAGAAAAGCGCGTTGAAGTTCCTGAGAATCTATCTGGAAGTAGTTTTGCTTTCGCGTTCGTACTCGGTCAGTGTAAATGGACCTTTAGTGGTAAATCTCTTAATGATGACGTTTTTGTTATATCTTTGGGTCGATTCCTTTGGCTTTACAGAATTGTCTAAAGTTGGAGTTTTCTAATTCAGTCATTACTTTGTTTAGCGCGTAAATCTGAAACAGAAAAGTAACACTGAATAAATATTACAGGAAAATTCTATTTTAGCTGGTTCTCTGAAAGTTCAAACAAAAGTTCCCATTTCATTCCTTGACAAATGATGGAATGCACGGTCCCAAAGTCACGTGTTGCTGTAGACTACACACTCAGGTTGTGACCCTGCAGGATCCCACCAAGCATGTGGCCAATAGCCGTATTCACCTGTACCAGCCAATAGTATCTTGATCATGTCAAGTACTTAATGGCCTGCACAGTACAGTGCAGACAACAGAGGCCAATCCATCTTGGATACCACATTGGCTTTAATGCTGTACCAGTAACCAGGCTTAAATGCTGAATCTAACAGAGAGCAACTAGATCACATAGAATATACAGAACTTCAATAAACAGTTAAACTGAAGATAAATCTTGCTTATGAGGCACAGACATAAGATCCAATTGAGAGATCATCGGTAACAGAGGCATAACATTGCCTGCAGTGACTCACTGTCCCAGCCATACCTGAGACCCGCCGCTGCTCTACATCGGACCATTTAAACCTCACAGGAACTATTTTTCAAACGCGGAGGCGGCCAGGGTTAGCAACCCAGAGCAGCGCCAAACAAGAAGAGCTTACTTTTTCCACAAACACATGAAAATGAAAAAACAGAAGCCAGGGAGTGTGTCTCCTGCTACCCCTCCCATCCGCCCTACCCCTCCCACCCCACCCTACCACCAAACCCTTCCACTCCACCCTACACCCTCCCACCCCACACTACCCCTCCCACCCCATGCTACCCCTCCCACCCCACCCTACACTTCCCATCCCACGCTATCCCTCCCACCCAACCCTACACTTCCCATCCCATGCTACCCCTCCCA
>JBCAUG010031831.1:0-10229 GCA_038406175.1 Haplosyllis leylae
CCGCTGGTACTGAGTAACCCCACACTGGCTGGGACTGAGTACCCCCCCTGGCTGGGACTGAGTAACCCCGACTGGGACTGAGTACACCCCTGGCTGGGACTGAGTACCCCCCCGGCTGGACTGAGTACCCCGCTGACTGGGACTGAGTACCCCCCCCCCGACTTGGACTGAGTACCCCCCTTGGCTGGGACTGAGTACCCCCCCCACTGTGAACGGACATACAGTTGTGAAAACATTACCTCCTCCCGTACTACGTACGCGGTCGGTAAAAATCCATGTATCCACTTCAGAAAAATTATCTTCCGTTTCTACCACAGATTTGCATTAAATTTTGCTTGTGAACCGTGTCAGTTCTCTTGTTTAGTAGCAGTAGAAGTTACTTCCTACAGATAAAACACATTTCGAGACACATGAAAATCTGAATAGCAAAGTTGAAAGAAGTAGTAAATCTTTGGGATATTTACGGCGTGTATCAATTGTAAGTTCAAACACGAGTAGCATGCAAACGGAACAAAAGACTTATTGTCTTGGCTTAAATTTAGTATTTCTTGAAAATATTCACTTTCTGTATCTTTGTTTCAGTGGACAATTATACATGGTATTTAAATTGTAAATTTGGAAAAATAGTGAAATAACTTAAAATGAAAGTCATGGTTAGTAGTTTTGATTATTACACTGTATTTTCAAAAATATGTTAATTTGCAAGTTAAATATTCTTCAGAATTGTTAATTGTATGATTGTCCACTGAAACAAAAATACAGGAATCGAATATTTTCTGGACAAGTGCTCAATTTTGAGTTTTTAAGCCGCGACAAAATGTCATTCCTCCTATTTGCATGCAAGCCATGTGAACAGTGTAAAATCGTTACTACAAACTTTATTCACGAAATTTCATCGAACTTGCATCTGAGATCAAAATGGGATAATCTTCAAATATAAAAGTTATTTTGTGTGTTTTTTTAAAGAATAATCAGTGAATACAATGTAAAATTCTAAGCAGAATCATTTGATATTATTTTTTGATATGTTCACTTTTCGGCAAAGTAATCGAATTTGCCTAATTGAGCAACAGTCAGCCAAACTTGGCTAATCGGCTATTAATTTAAATAGCCTGAAATACTTTATTACTGTGATTGTACAATTGACAAAATAGTAAAATTGTTAGAGCATTGGTTGTATGATTCAGAGATCATAGATTCCCAAACCACTAAATGTTGTGATTTTTGCATAATTTGTTTTGACTAGGAAAAACGTAAGAAATAAGTATGATTATAACCCATTGTAAGCAAAAGCTAATCGCAGTCGCAAATCGCACCGTGTGAATTGGCCTTAAGAAATGGCTCTGATTTTTCCTGATTGATTTGACTTGTTTAATTTTCGGAATTTTACATCGCATCTACTGAGAGATGATACTGCGACTGTGATATATGATTCTCTTCATGTTTTTTACGCACCCTGCAGGAAGTTCAAACACTTTTTCCCTTTTCAGAAACCTTTCAAAAGTCCGAAATTCATTAACTTCCTGCAGGATGTTTATTTCAGTGTAAATAATTGTGAAAAATATTTTTTCGTGCTTTTACTTTATACCACATTAACAAGAAAATATTGTTAAGAATTTTTTTCATGGTGCAAAGAAGATATAATTCCTCTTGTTTTCCCTTGTTAATAAAATTGATTGAAGTGATGGATTTTATTTTAAGTCAACCTTCGTACAAATTCCGTAGGACTGAATGAAAATCGATGAACAACCATGGATTTTACCCATGGCATAAGTCAATAAACGTAAATTGCCCTGAGAAGGATTAGCGACAAGTTAGGTCTTTTGTCCATAGAAATTTAACAGCCATGGGTTGGTTAGTATTTCCCACTGGCACCTACGTTGCAACGATATCCTTTTGTGTGGAT
This sequence comes from Haplosyllis leylae, assembly GCA_038406175.1. Taxonomy (NCBI): domain Eukaryota; kingdom Metazoa; phylum Annelida; class Polychaeta; order Phyllodocida; family Syllidae; genus Haplosyllis; species Haplosyllis leylae. The sequence continues at coordinate 1,907 of JBCAUG010031831.1, forward strand.
TGAAAAATAATTTTAAATATTGTTTAGTTTATACGTTTTTTAAAAACATTTACTGAGCACAGTTATTCTAATTTTCAAACAATAATTTATTCGTGGTATGAATCCAAGTACTTTAATATGTACAAAAGTACCACAAACTTTTTTTCAACAATGTACAAATGTAAGATATATTCATACCTGCTATGCTAATATTTAACCGTTAGTTCGATAAGTGTCTTTCATTGAAATTAAAAGTTCATGGTAACAATTTCTGTAATTTATCATTGTAAAAGGTTTATTTTGATAATAAAATCTGCTTGTTTATTTATTCAATTAAGCTCTTTTCAAACTTTACGCGAATGCGAATTTGCGATGTCGCTTGTAACTTAATACGTTTTAACAGAGTTCGTGTATCGCTTTCGCTTTAGTCCAGCGTGTGTTCACCTAAAGTTGGCAAACTATTAGAGTTTTCCCTAAATGGAACAGAACTTTCAATGAATTCGGTGAATTCAGGGAATCTGATAAATCACTGAAGCATGAATTGGGATCAATTTAATGATTTTCTCTGTTACCTCTGTCTCTTACAGGTCTCTAGCAGGTCCGAATGCAGCAATCCTTTTTATTTTACATTTTTTTTGTCATTGAATTCAGTGAAAACATTTAGGGAAAACTCAATTGAGCTCCGAGCAATAGACACTAAAGACAATGTATCCGTATCGCAGTCCTGCAATCAAAGTACGAGGCAGCCAAAACATAACGCAATTCTATTTCAGAAGATGCCGAGTTACACCTTCTTCGCAGGCGGGGCAAATTAATGGAATCATTTAATGAAGATATTTTTACATAAACATCTGAAAAAGCATACACTTCTTCCAATCACAAGGTACAATAAAATATATACATATGAAACAAATACGCCAACATAAATTGAAAACCAAATTTGCAGATTTGGGTTTCCATTGTGCAACTTTATGATCTCAAATGAAGTGTAACTGTTGATGTTTAAAAATGAACAGTTGAACATCCATTTTCTGGAAAGTTATGACCTCAAAACAAAGGAGACTTTCTTCTATAGAAATTGAGTTACTGCATGAAGTACTAGTGGTCAAAGACCATAAATGAAACAGTGCCTGCGCAATGAAGCACGATTTCCACGAAAGAAAAAACTTTGACAATAATCTAGGTTTCAAGTTTTGAAAAAAATTTAAAAGTGTCTGATATGTCAATGTTGGGAAACGTGCTATTTGATGATATGTACAAAAAAAGGAAAAGACTATTTTCAATACTGGTTAAAACTGCCCTTTGTTTTGTGCAAGCAGCTCGAAAATCTTTCCATCACAAACTTGCATTATCATTTGCCTCGCTGTCGAGTTTTCTCGTTTATTTAAAAGTTGCGAAACGTTACACAGAAATCGGCTGTTAAATTTAACACCAGAGGGAGCTGGTGGTGATGTAGGTGGTTTATGCGGCGATATGTTGCGGTTGGTTAACTTTTCTTTCCACTTGAGCTAAATACTTGTCGTGGATTCCAGCATTTCTGAAATACAAACAAAAAATTGTTCCTATGGTGATTTATAAAGTTTTTAAATGGTAATTACACACGCAGAATAAAATATCTTTTCTGACTTCAAGAATCAATAAAAATCCATTTAATTTTTCAACCCATGGGAGAAACTATAAATTGGACTTTTCCACATTTAAAAACACACACATTTAAAAACAAAAAAATCCATCTTTCTTCAACTCATTCAATATGGACCCAATTAAAAGTAGGCTTTATATTTTCCTATTTTCTTTTTTTCTAACTAGTTTCGAAGATCATCTGGACAGTAGAATACATAGAATCTGCTAATTAAAAAGTCATTTAAGATCCTTTCCCACTACGCAAAATCAGATGCGAAAGTCATTTTTAGAATTGAATTTTAGAATTTCTTGGTCAGTGTATCATAGAAATTTCGCTACCGACGTCGATTTCTCGCCAGCTATCAGTCGGTGTGAATAAACCTTTAAGGGCGTATTCACCCTATGTGAAAGTGAACGAGAAAGCGAAAATGTTCTATTCAATACCCTATTCCTTGAAATACCGTCTGAAAGTGATTTCGCTTTTGCTTATTGTGAACAATCCTTAAGTCTGTAGCGGCACGAGACGTTTTACTGTTTCTACGTCGAGAACAAACCGTTGTGATGCATGCATGAGTAGTAGTGGAAACTAACGCGTGAAACCATGGTGAAATATTACGAATATTAGTGACAACGTATAATGGTGCATTCACACTGCTCGATAACGAGACCGACATCGAGACAGATACCGATAACAAGTATACAGAACTCAATGGGAATTTGTGTTGTCATCTGTCTCTGTGCAATATGAACACCTAAACGCAATTCTATACAAGCCATTTTTGTCTGTCTCGGTTTTCAGTCTCGGTGTCGTCCAGTGTAAACACACCATAACCATATGAAGAGATGTTAACTTTAGAAATAGCGACTGAAATGTGCTAAAGCTAAATTTAGTAAATACTGTGAATAAATTGCAAATATATCAAAGACGGTAGAGATGCCATTTCGACTTCTTTGATTCTCAATTGTAATGAGGAATTCAAAGTGTTCAAATAAAAATTTTAACGTTCTCCTAGTTGTGACGGTATATGCCGCTTTTAAACTTTGAAAAAAAAAGTTTGGTAGCCGATTCAGGGCTGTGCCGGTCCCATTCACCTCACCTCCCACCCAGTCACACCCCCCCCCCCCACCCCCGGCTGTGAGTCTGAACTGAGTAACCCCCCCCCCACCGGCGGACAGACAGACAAACTGAAAATATTACCTTCGCCCCGGGTGGACAGACGGACAAACTGAAAATATTACCTTCCCGTCGTACTACGTACGCGGGTGGTAAAAATATGAAATGGCATCTGTGTGTTTGCACTACCTGTTAGTATAAATTAGTGTTTTTATCAACAGTTTGCGCCTATTGGTATATTGGCCTTTTTAGCCACTCCTAATACGTATTTATCAGCTAAACCGAGTCCCCTGGAAATCGGTTAGTAAAGAGTTAGTAAAAAGTGTTAACATTGAAATAGTGTCAATTCGTAATTTTGTTTACTTGAGGTTGACGTTGAGATTTCTGGCAGAGGTTCGATCCGATAATATACTCGACAGTTAAATTGAGTATGTTTTCAGGTCCAAACATACTCGACAGTACAATCAAGTATGTTTTTGGCCAGGTACCATGGGCAGGAAAAACATACTGGACAGTTAAATCAAGTATGCTTTTCAAAAGTAAATGTTTATATGGACCTGAAAACATACTCCATTTAACTGTCAAGAATGTTTTCGGGACGAACCTCTGCTAAAAATCTCAACCTCAACCTCTGGTCGAAAAGATCCACGTCAGTTCACACCATGTGAATGTGGTCTTCGCTCAAGGATGATTTCTTTGAATAAGCTGAGCTCGTAATAAAATTATTTTGTTTGTTAATAAAAGTTATTAAATGTTGTGATTGTGTTATTTGCAATAAAAAGGATATTAAGTTGTGATCAAAATTGTTTCAGTGTAAAATGATTTGCACAAAAGAATTTAGAATTTTTCAGTGGCAGACTCAGTGGGGACACCACGCTAATTTTGCAATACATATTTTATGCTTCTTGGCCTTCCTCACCCCCTAAGATTCTAGATCCACCACTGCATTTATTGCTTTGCAATTCTCAGACATATTCAATGGAACGGAAACTGTCCCTCATTTTTGGAAAAAGAAGGAAGACTTGTATCGATTCAAGAGACAAAATAAAACTCGCAACCACTTGTAGCCCAGAAACCGTTTCCATGCAACCCTCGAATCGAGAGACGTCTTATTGCGCCATTTAGGACGTTGCATTTGACAGAAGAACAAAAAAAATCATCGACAAATTTAAAAATACGTCCACAGGACGTGAGCTCTCTTGGTTGTGTGTTAGGACAACTTTTTCACAAAATTTGAATGTCTGTGTCTTCAAAAACAGTAGCTACGAGATCAGCTCACAGACACTGACAATGATGACCACGACGATGACAATGTTCGTCTTTACTATCATTCTGGTATGTTCCAAAACAGCCAAACAAACGAGAGAAAAATCCGTACCTTAGTTCCTCCAGTTTCTTGCGTTTGATGTCCTCTAGTTTGGCTCTTCGCGCCCGCGCCTCCTCATCAAGGCGCACGCCCTCCTCGAAGAAGGCGTTCCTCTCTTGTATCCTATGCGCCTCTTTCTCTTGTATTTGCTGTCGAACCTAAGGGTGAGTTTATATCAGGTTAGGGTCTGTTTACATGTTCCGATGCCGTTTCCGTCACCGTCATAGTTACCATTAAAGTTTAACATTGTGCCAATGTTTATGGTCTCTTCGACGGGCAGAAAAGCTCTCATCACTGGCACAATGTTAAACTTTGACGGTGACTGATGGTGACGGAAACGGCATCGGCACGTGTAAACAGACCTTTCGTACAATGTAGCAACGCTTACAACGAATTCAATCTCAACGAGCTACCGCTTACAAAAATAGTCTCAGGTTTTTGTTCAAGGAGAAGAAGACACAACAACAACGGTGACGGTAACTTCGCTGCTGTCGGGGGAAAACCGATTTATCATCAGCCTCACTGTGGTTGTCGTTGAAATCTTCGTTTTAGTTTTAGCGACCAATTAAATAATGCTCAGTAATGTATCTAAATTACCTCGGTGGCGTATTTGCTTCTCTGCTGCGTCTTTTCTGTTTCTTCTCTGCGTTCCTTTTCAACCAATTCTTGCTGTGCTCTGTAATATAGATTAAAAAGCCATTGTTTGACATTCTTGCTGGCTCGTTTAAAGTCAGCTCAGTGATTGAATGAGGGAGTCCATGGTTATTGGGTGCTTTGCCTTGTCACTTTTATGATAAGTATGCCTACTTTAAGCTGTAGTTATTGGTGAGAATTGGTTTACACAAAATACTGTTATGACATCATTTTACGTGCCAGCATTGCGAACATTCCACGACACAACGTCATATTGGTTCTGTCCAAAGGCAATCACTCATGCAACGTTGTCTGAGGCGAGGGGATTTTTCTCAGGACAACTGGATTTTTTCACAAGAATTTTTTCATCATTCATGAACTAGAAAGACGCTATTCGGAAGTATGAGACCCGTTTTCTCTGCTGCTAATTTGAGAAAATTAGTTGGAAATCTTTTCTGTACCGACATTGATGTCGGAATCGCTAGATCTCGTAATTCGTGAGTGTGAATGGTTAAAAGGGCGATATTTTACCAAGAGAGAGGCGAATGCGAAAGTGTAAATTATCTTTGATCATTGGTGCTTCTCAGTATAAATATCACATTCAACTTCTCAAAAAGTAACCCTGCATGGCAACGGGTTCCAAGCTCTCGAATGACGTCATGACGCCAGATTATGACGCTAAATATGTGTACAAAAAATAGCACTATTTCATCAAGAGGACCACTTAATTCTCGAATTTTCATTCGAGAGCTAAAAAAACTCATTGAAAAGAGTTCCCCTTAGCTCAGTGCCTTGTACCCCAGAAGATATGACAGTAAGGGCCGGTTTACAGTAAGGGCCGGTTTACACAAAGGGTCAGCAAAGCTGCGATGACGCAATGGAGTTGCTTGAGAACGGGGTTGCAACCTATTTTGGAGCAACTCCATTGTGGTCAATTAGAGCTGTCGCAAACGTCATCACAGCGCTGACGTTACATTGACGCTGACGCTTGGTGGAAACGGTGCCTAAACGTCTTTGCGGAAAGAGATTTTAAAAGTACCTGAGCACTCTTTCGAACTCGGCCCTCTCCCTCTGAGCCTGGACCGCCAGGAAATGCTCCTTCTGGTCCATCTGTTTTGCGCGCGCTTGTTTCAACATCTCCTCGGTCTCGGCTTTCTTACGAGCTTCCTCCGCTTCCTTCTTGCGCCAGTCCCTTTCGGCCTGAAAATACACTTTTGTTTTATGGTTGCCGTCAGTTAATGAGAAATTTTGCCGCCCGCAACGAAATACGACGACAAGGTACTGTTTTCACAGGTGTCTGTCTGTCCACACAGGGGGTATCCCCCCACCAGGACAGCACAGAGTGGTACCCCCCCCCCCTCTTGGGACAGTATAGCCGAGCCAGCACTTGCTGCGTGGCGGGTGGTATGCCTCTAGCGTTATCTTTCTCACTTTCGCTCCGGTCAGTGTGAATGAGCCAAATATCTCCATAGGAACCCATTGGCGGATCCAAGGGGGCGCCAGGGACATCCCGGGACCAATTTTTTCATTTCATGCAGGAAAATCGGCCAAAATAGATTGGCGCCCCACCTTTCCGGCTGGCGACCCCTTCTCTGGGAAATTCTGGATCCGCCACTGTTAACCTATTTGTTAGCGATTTCACATTTACAATTGCAATCGCCTAATGTGAAGGATACATTAGAAATCGATTAATCTATCGCTTACCGCTTCCTGAGCCCTCTTTGCTCTAAGATAGTCTCTCTCGGCCTGTTCATCCTTCGCTCTCTCTTGCAACGTCCGAAGTCTCGCGATCTCTCGTTCTTTCTCGATGCGGATTTTCTCCTGTTCCGCTTCGTACGCGGCTTCCCGTTCCGCCTTCTCTCTCTGGTACTCCGCCACCTATGGAGAAAGAAAACACTCAAGATTTCGTTCTGTTTCCTGTTTCTTTCGGTCTTTATTTTAGTACAGCTGTTTGCAAAGAAATAGTTCGTGTAAGGACGGAACGGAAGGACGGGGGGGGGGGGGGAAGTTGGATACGACGATTTTTTTTGTTGTTTCATATTAAGGCCTGTTATTTTCATTTGTCTTTTTAGTTGCTTGTCTTTTCTGAACTTCAGCGTCGTTTTTTTTTCATTCATATCACATCAGATGTCATTTTATGTCAATTCCTGTGGTATAAGACTTATTTATACCGAACGAAAACGGGAGCAATGGCAAAGAAGATCAAAGAACAATCAAACAAGATCAAAGAATGAACGACAAACATCAAAGAAAAATTAAGCTTCCACTTTCGCTCGGTATGAATAGGTCCTTAAGGCTAAAATGACAGTTGTGAATAAGCCGTCCGGCTCTCTTGTTTTTCAAGGTCCCTATTTGTGGCAAAACTTCAACGATGTATTCGCGAAGTTGTTGCATTGGCCAAATTAAGTTGCCCGATGAAAATCAACTTGCTAAGCTTAGATTTGAAAAATGGCAAAACTTCAATATTTTTCCTAAAGATCATCTTGTCCATTCGGAAAACTAAGTTTGAAATCAACTTGTCCAGAAGCAGAATTCACTCATTAGGACCTGTTTACACCAAGCATCAGCGTCAACACTGCGACACTTGCGACATAGCTCACATTAAAAAGACTGGAGTCGCTCCAAAATGGATTGCAACCCCAATCTGGAATGACTCTATTGTTTCAATTGTTTTCAATGAGACCAATATCACTAGCTTCATTGCAGCATTGACGCAGGCGCCCCGCTCTTGCTAGGTGTAAATGGTCCCTTAAGCAGTGTTTACACGTAGTGTTTTTCAGCCCGTTATTCAAAATTGTTTAGCATTGTGTCTATGAAGAATGCACAGAATGGGTTGCAGACCTATTCCCTCTGTTTTTCAACATCACAATAGATACAATGCTAACAGAAAAAACGCTGTGTTATTAATAACGGGCTGCAAAACGCTACGTGTAAACACTGCTTTACAGACGAACAGACGAGTGTTAAAATATGCATTGCACAGTGTGGTCTGACCTTCATGTCTGTGAGGTGATCCTGTTGTTTCTCGAGCTCCCGTCGCTCCAGCATCTGGTTGTTTGCGTCGTTGAGATCCTCGCGCAGTTGTCGTTGTTGTTCTCGTTTCTTGCGATCCTTCTCTATGTCCTCTTCACACAGTTTATCAATGTATTTCTGCGCCAGTTTGTTCTCCTGGTCCTTCCGCTCCAAGTCTAATAGTTTGTTCTGGAAAGAAGAAAAAATTCCATACAGGTCTTTCTGAAAGTAGATCTCACACTGTTAGGGATCTTTAGCTACGTCCTGTGTACAACAAAGCGTAAACATAGACGTAAATTTTTCTGATCATTTGCATACAAATATTCACATTTATGTCCACGTCTATGTTGAGTATGTGTTGAGTTCCTGAGTATGTGCTAAAGGTCTCTCAAACTGCCGAAGTTGGCATGAACTTTTGGTACAGTTCCGTGTAACCGTTTCACTGTGTCTCAAAGGCCTAATCGAGTTTTCCCTAAAGAGAGCCGCATTCTGTGGATTCCATAGAATCACGAGAAAACAAAAAAAAAACAGTAGCAAAATGTTACCTCCAGCAGGATTGGAACCCAGGCACTGACTTTCCTCTGACTTTCATGTCT